>JBBYHM010000008.1:1915106-1998402 GCA_038381775.1 Adansonia rubrostipa | reverse complement strand
GTATCGATACTCACTCCATGAGTATCGATACAGGGCTTGGCAATAGCCAAGGTTTGTATGAAACCCTCAAATGTATCAATACAATTGTGTATGTATTGATACAGGCTGCTTAGTATCGATACTCACTACATGAGTATCGACACAAGGTTTGGCAGTAGCCTAGGTTTAGTTGAAACCCTCATATGTATTGATATAGCTTGCTTAGTATCGATACTCAGACCTCAGTATCAATACAACAAGTTGTAACGGTCACTTTTTTGAATTATGTATCGATACTATTTGTATTGTATCGATACTATATCACAAGATTGAACGAAAATAAACATTTATGAAGGCTATAATGGCTCTCTAACCACCACATTAAATGCCCAATGTCTATGAATCAATTTCCAGCTATAAATGGAGATTCCAAACAGTTAAAAAAGTAAAGATACCGATTTCATTGAATCATTAAACAAGAAAAGCTTAAAATCATCAAATTCATTATTTTCCACTTGTATCAATTCATAGTCTTTAAGTCCATTTGTATCTCATTCTTCTTGTTTTTAAATTCTAGCAAACATCTACCTACTAGAGGTTCAATTTGTTTGTAAAATACTTCTTTCATTTCATAAAAGTGTTGTGTGAAAGTGAGTGAAAATATTTAAGAGTTTAGGATATAATTCTTAAAGTAATTGAAAGGTTTTATCTAAGGCTTAAAAGATAGTTGCGTAAGGTTATACCTTAGCCTTAAAGGTAATAATTTCCTTAGTGAATTATGGGAATCACCTTGGTAAGAAAGCAACAAGAAGAGAGAACGTAGGTGCCAAATTAAAGGACTGAACCTCTATACATCCATTATTAGTTTTTCTCTTCCTTATCTTATTTTTAATTTTCAAATTTACAATGTTTTTATAGAACCAATTCACCCTTTCTTGGTTCAATCTTTCTTTTGAAGCTAACAATTTTGCCTTGGGCACCTCCTTGACTATCATAGTTTACCTTGGTCAGTCATTTCAAGTTAGGTTCCACCCTAGTCATCTCTTTCGACTTTAGGTTTTGCTTTATCACCTTCCATGACTATTAAGGTTTCACCTTTAGTTATTTTTAAATTTTAAATATTTTACTAGAATTTTTTACTATACAATTATTTAAATTTATTTTTCTAAGATCTCACAACCCGAATGAAATGTTGTTTATGGTTTTTCCTTATTTTTTATTCTCAATAAGAGCCCAAAAAAAGCAATTGTAGACACCTAATTTCGTCCAAGCCTCTTTTTCTTACAGTCCAAGGTATTTAAGATCGAGAATCCGATGATCGTCCTGATGAAGATCGACTCCTTTATAAAGACTAAGCATTTTGAGACCTATTTAGTCATGTCAAATGGCCGCTTATGAGCACAAATGAAAAATTACAGCTTCAAGGGACATAAAAAATGAATCTTGAATAAAAAAGACAAGTATTAAAAAGATAAATTAGCTTTTAAATCCCTTTTTATGAAATTTTAAAATTTATCTTTGGATATGATACCACGATCAAATTTTTCATTTTTATAAATTTTTTAAAATTTTTTGTGAAATTTTGTAAGTCAATCGTCATATATTTTTATCGATACCCATATAGGTTTTATGCCAATACTCACTTTGAGAAATATAACATGTAAAGAGAAGTCTTTATTCGCATTTTATACTAGAAGGGTTTAAATTGTCAAATTTATTATTTAATCTTGAATTTTTCACAATACTTCGTGTTTCCTACTTATGAAAGTTTTTCAATAAAATATTGTTTTGGATTCTCGATTTTGTTATTTCTACATATTAATATTTTGAGAAATATGTTGAATTCAGCTCATTTTTCTAAACTCATATCTATCTTGCAATTTTTCATTTTCAAAATATAAAATTTTCCACTCTCTATTGTTTTTCTCGTAAAATCTTTTTGAGTCTAAAATTTTTGACTTCTTTATACTTTCAAATTAAATATGTTGAAATTCATTATTCTCAGATTTAAATTAATTTTTGAACTCTCAGTTTATTTTCAATATGGATTTTTTATTTTGTAAGGACGTTTCTCATAAACTTTTTTTTAGTTTGAAATTTTTAATCATTTTTTCACACATGAGATTTCCTTATGCTAACCAAATTTCTTAAATATAGAATTTAATTATTTAGAATTTAACACTTGAGATATTTTTCCAAATATTTTAATGTGGTTAAAACATGAAATTTCCCATTACATGAAGTTTTCTACTAAAAAAAGAAAAAACATTCAAGCCTTGAATTCCATTTCTTTTCACTCATGAATTTTGTCAATTCTTTTATTTTCCCATATAAAAATTTTCATTTTGTATATATAAAATTTCATTTTTTTCCTTTTAACCTCCATACTTCAGATTTTTTTCAATTTTGGACATATTTCTTCAAAATTTTCACATAAAAGGTCTTTTAATTAATTTCTTTAATTTGGAATTTTTTTCATAAAATTTTTATTTAAATTTTCACGTATTAAACATTTTTCATTTATTTCATTTTATGTATTTATTTATTTTCTATAGGCCAAGAGAATTTTCCTTCCTTGAGCTTAGGGCTTTGAAATTAAATTAATGGCTCTAAAACCCATATAGCTTCTAACAAGCTTAGTAAGCCCATTTTAATTTTCCAACAAGCCCACCAAGTTCATTCTAATTTGCCAACAAAGTCAGCTAACCCTTTTTCTTTTTCTTTGATAATTTTTTTTACGCATCAATTTTTTGTTTAAATTTTTATCTATAGATTTTTAATTGGAAATCCCATATGATTAAATTTTTAATTGGATTTACCACTTGTAGAATTTTATTTGATTTCTTGAATACATGAATTTCAATTCAAAATTTGTTTGTTATAATTTAATCCTTACAATTTAATTTCTTTCATGAAATTTACAATAAAGATTGGTGCACTTTAATTTTATTGATTTCTTTACTTCCAACATTTTTTACATGCATGTGAATATACCTTAATTTTGTTTGTACATTTATTTTATTTATGTCTTGCTAATTTGGTTACATGAGGACCAATTTAATTGAAATTGAATTTTATTCTCAGCCAACTGGGTTCAATCCTAACTATTCCCATTAAGTTAGGCCAAAAGTACTACATGGTCAACATGAAATCTAGGTGATTAGCTTACAAGTTACATGACAAAGACATGATGAATTATGACAAAAAGCAAAAGAATCCTAGCTAAGCATTTATTAAGTTTCACCTAAAATGTTAGCAAAATAAAAATAAATAAATAAATAAAATTCAAAAGAATATGAAAGAAATTCGGCCAAATAAGGATTTTCCCTCCCATGGCTGAATCATTCCCCTTATAAATAGGGGGAGTTTGTTTCATTAAGCCTTTTTAGCTTTTCATTAATAGTTTTCTAGGATTTTGATAAGTTTTCTTTAAATTCTTATTTTTGGCTTTTTTTCCTATATTTTATTCATCTTTTTCCCCTTTAATGAGTTTAATTTATACTTGTGCTCATGGTTTTATATAGCCATGTTTAAAGGCCAAGTATGAAAGCTATGAACAATTTTCTTTTTTTAATTGTTTAATTTTATTTTGTTAACAATGGCTTGATTTTCATCAAAACAAAAAAAAACAATATATATTTTTTATGAAACTAGAGTTCATTTTGGCATGTAAATATGTTCATTTTTTTTCTTGTCATTTTCATGTAGATTTATCATAAATAATGCTCTATGCATACATTTCCATTTATGTTGTGACTAATCTTTTTATATGCAAGTTTCCTTGCATATATAGCTCGTTCGTGTTTTCTGAGGCGCTGCTTATGACTCAGCATGAGGCAAAACTTCACACTCTCATGTTTAGAGCATTGTTCGAGTAAGTAGGTAGCGCCTACCAAGCAAAGCTTTCTTGAGGAGGCTAGGCTGGTTCCTTTTTGGAAAACTGCCTTTTTTTTCATATATACTAAAGCTGCCATGCACGACCAAATAGGAATGATTTCAGTGCCCCCCTCTAGAGAAGAAGCAAAAAAAAAAACTTGCCATCACCTATAGTTTCGAGAAAAAAAAGATGGGTTTAATTGTCTAACAAAGCCTTCTTTTTCTTTGCCATTCTATCAATTAGAAAAGGAAGAGTCATCTTCTTTTTCCATTTATTGAAAGGGGCTCGTATCACCAGGGTCCCACTTATTTTAATAGATAAAAACAAACTTTTCTCGGGGCTTACTCTTTCCTCGAATAAGCTCTAGTGATGTTGCCTCGGATTTGAGTTCATGCAAAACTTCATTTTTCTACTTAATTAAGCTAGTTATGCAAAGTTTTTTAATTTGTTCTACTCGTGAGTTGATTTATTTGTTGGTTGCAAATGTACATGCTACTACATGTTCATATGATGTCTTACTGTATATATGTTTTTATTTATTTAATTTATTTTCATGCTAAGCTAATGTATGAATTACTAGATTTCTCTTTTTAGTGAAAGAAAAATTTATTAAAAATTAATGTTGAGTTTATGGCATGGAAATTTTGAGTTTTTGTTGAAAGATTGCATTTTACATAAGTATATATTCATTAAATCACTAAACTTCATCTTTTAAGCCATGCATGGGTGGGTTTAAGCATGAAAACTAGTTTTTTTCTCTTTTTCTTCTTTTGACCAAAAGTAAAAGGGGATTTTGATAATTTTGTTTCTGTGATTTTTCAAGAACATTTGATGAAATTTGTGTTGATTTGATTGTTTGGGGTTATTTTGCAATTGTAAAAAATGTAAGGGTCAAAATGCAATATAAGAAATTTTTTTCAAGGCCTTTTTATGCTTGGCTAAATGGTTTATGTCTCCTTAGGAGTATTTTTCATGCATTTTAAAAGTGATTATGATCACTTCTTACGTTTTAGCCTTTTAGAGCTCCTTGTATAATTTTAAAAAGTATAAAGACCTAATTACAAAATTGAAAATATTGTTTCTAGACCTAAGTTGTTTGGTTGAATGGTCTTAATGGCTACGTGTTTTTAATGAGTTTTGATGTTTGTCTCATATTTTGTCATTTAGGGATTAATTTGTATAGTCTAAAAAGCTTTGGGAACATTTAGTAGAGCCTTGTATTTTAGGGATAAACTAAGCATTTTAGTGTTAAATTACCTATTTAGGATATTTTGAATAATTTAAGAATATCTCTCTCTAGCATTCTTAGGAATTTTAAGGCCAAAGTGAAATTTAGAAAAATTTAGAGACCTACTAGCAATTGTTGCATTTTAGGTCATATTTGCCATCTAAGTTAACCATTTAGTTTATAATTGTTATTCCATATCATTAGTGGGTCTTTTAGGGTTGCCAGGATACTTTCCCATTAAAGGTATATCTTGGGGGCATTTTAGTAATTTATAAAACTGAGTCCTTTTAGGAACTTTAAAAGGCACTTTAGTATTTTTGTCTTAAAGCCGAGTCTATTAGAGTTACTGATATACTTTCATGTTAAAGGTATACTTTAGAGGGACATTTTAGTCTCTTCAACCAAGACTGAGTCTTTTGAGTATAGTTTCGTAGTTTCCATCAAAACCGAGTCTTAAGACAAGTGTTTATTATCTTTTTTTTATATAATCAAAATTTTCAAAAATCAAGGCAATGCCTCTAAGTTAAAATGATACATGGAATGTTTCTTGGTGTATAGGAAGGGTTTCACAGGTCATTTTAATAAGAAGACACCCTTTTTCAAAATAAGTAAAAATTGGGATTTTTCGAGTTTCATAAAACAAAACTTCATGTTTCTCCAATTTCATGCGATAAAAAATACTTAAAAACCTAATTTTCTTAAATGGAATAATAACTTTAATTTAGGAAAAATTTGAAATACTGGATATCGAAATCGAATAAAAATCAAAATTTAAGTTAACACGTTATTAAAAGGTATCAATTTTTAAGCATTATGAAGGATCAATCTTCAAGTTAACTCGTGATTGTAACCAACTCCTAAACACTTCCACATGATCTCTAGTTAATGTAGACCTTAGACTTTATTTTTGACGATTTTGTAACCCTTAAAATACTAACTTGATGGTTAGCAATCTCAACTAGCCAAAATATGACTGGTGGAATGGTTATTTTGCAATGACTTTTAGGGTTAAGTTGAGTTAGCGACACACTTTGATAACTCATTCCCAAAGATGAAAGAGTAAATATATAGAGAAATAAAGGATTTATTTGCTATTTAAGTCTGGCAGGTTGGGATACATGTCCAGCTACATTGCGACACTGACCATATAAAATCATAAATTAAAATTCCTATGAAATATAACTCAATATATTCCAACTTAAAAATAAACAAAACAAGTCTCAAAAAATCATTTTGGGCATCAATTGAAGTTTTTAATTGGATGTTACTGCATAGCACACAACAAGTCTGAACAACTTACTTTTTGAATTTTATTCCTGGTTTGACGGAAATCCCACCAACAAGCCATATATGGTTGGAAATATTATTTATCCTATTTTAATTTAAAATTATGAGAAAAATCTAAAAAAATTGTTATCTCTAAAACAACTCGTACAGTTTAAGCGCTAAAACAAAGCCATCCAAATAGCTCATGTTATGAAATCTCTTTTGAGCATGTTTGACCATGAAATTGGATGTTTCAAAAGCTTATTACACTGCTAATTCATTGAGGATTACAATAAAAATATTAAAAAAATAATACCACAAGCAATGTTGACAAAAGTATTTCTTTTGTCAAAACTACTGTGTTGGAAAATTGTTGTAACTTAATAACAAAATGTGTGCATGAACACTTATGGCGAATCTTTATAACTAACTTGTGGACATTCAAACATCCATTGGCAAAGCAAAAGACATTCTATATATGTGAAAGGGAAGGAAACAACAAAAATCTCTAAACGACTCAACCTAGAGCTCTAAATGCCACTATCGACAAAAAGCTTCAGTGTTAGGCGAATGACTCATCTTCGTCACTTTTATTTATATTCAATTATTCTAAACAAGTGAGAAGTACACCAATGCCACTCACTTAAGTGCTACAACCAGCAACTAAATGAACCTAAACACCAATAATAAACACACTAAGACAACCTCTAATCGCTCCCAGAAAGACTTTAAAAGTTTAGTTACCAAAAACAAATTAGAAAACAATTAAAAAAAATTATTTTTAGCTCTAAATCAGTTATAAATTCAAACATTTATTTAAATGTCCCTAAGTTGTTCTCAAAGAACTTATTTATAAAACTTAACTTAATCATTGATTGAAAGAGCCAAGACTCAAGCTTGGGAGTTCTTTTTATGAAAACACAAATAAAAACACTACAAACACACATTTTAACAAACATATTGCATGCTACCTATTATTATCTACTAGCAACTAATCAATCACAATTCCAAACATCCAAAACTATCTTGGACAAACCTATCAAAGCCAAGGCATACTCATCTATCATGCATTTCTCATTTTAATTCTCATCAATTTACAATCAAAACATAGAAAGTAAGCTTGATCATAAATCAATTGCAAGCTTATCATTTCAACTCATGATTTCATCAAATTAATCCCAATTTTAGCTTACTTGAGCTAAATCTAAACTTAAATCATCAAAACATGCAAGATCATCAACAATCCAACAAGGTTGAACATGATCTACACAACATGCAAAGTAGCCAAACTTATCCATGCATTCTCAAGCTTGCTTCAACCTAATTTTAGCTCACGAATTCAGGATTTCATCTTTGAACTTCATAATTTCAAATCATAATACTTAGATCTCAACTCAATTAAGCTTAAAACATCAAGATCTATAAAAATGGAAGGGCCAAAACCTAGATATATGAATTTTTTCTTATTTGAACACTAGGTTTGTTTACATTATGATGATTTCAAATTTATTTGTTTAATTAATCATCAAATCATATATTAATCTCATCAAAATGAACTTACACCTAACTCAAATCAAGAAAATATCACTATCTCATTGGAAAAAAGAATGGCCAAAATCAAGAGAACATAAAACATGCTAGTTTAACTGCACTTAAGCAAGATAAAAAATCAACCAAATGAAAAATCATGTTATAAGTTGAAAATTAAAGAGATCAAGCAAGAAAATTACCTAACCAAGCTTTCTTTCCTCTAAGAAAAATGAGAGAAATAGAGAGAAAATTATAGATATTTGGCTAAATATCTTTTAAAATAAATGTAAAGTTTTAGTAATTAGCCAAACACTCCTATTTATAGGCTAAGTTTTAATGAGCTAACTTTAAATTACGTGTGATTAGACTAAATACTAAACTTCGTAACAAATTAAAGTGAAATAACCCTTGTATCCTTAATAAATGAGCACAATTTTCGTATTTTGCTCAAGCTAAAACTGACCAAGCTATTCATAAACTAATCTATGCATAATTTTTCTTTTCATCCAATTAATCATGAAATGTTCTCATAAAAGTGCAATTGGATGTTCCTTCCTATAGCAAAAATATCCCCTAATGATCAACACGTTAATTCTTGATATCTTTAATAACTCGATCTCAGTTATACTTTTTTTTACCTAAAGTCAATATTCAATTTCATATTGATGTAATCAATTTTGAAATCTAAGCTCCAAAACTCATCTAATTTAAAAATTTAACTCTAGGTAATAAGGTTGACTTTTTATAGTTGACTTTTCACTTATTGTTCACTTTTAATTTCGACTTTTAACAAGTCTCTTTTTCATCCAAATGACTTCAATAATAACTCTAACTCACCAAAGAGATATATATCAGTCATCTTTTGGCATACTAAAATTTTCAGGACCAAGTCTTGATTTTCCAAATCTAGCATTTACCCCCTAAACCTAAGCTCAAATACCTAATTTCATTAAACTATGCCCATAGAAACAATCTAAAATCGTAATAGACTTCGCTATCCTTAATAACTCATGCAAGAGGACCTAGACATAGAAAAATCTAATTAACCCATAAAATTAAGAAAAAATTTAATTAGAGGCCTTGATAAAACAAGGTGTCTATATAGCATTTTTGGCTTAAAGAGTCAGTTCCTTTAGTGGAGAGGTCTATTCTTTTTTTTTAATTGTTCATTTTTGTTATCCTCAAAACACTGTTGTATCTCTTATCATCCTACACCTAGCAATACCTTAACAACAAACATCTGTCAAAAGCCCGATACCATAGCTAAACCTAAACCTTCCTCTTATTTTTTCTTTTAAAAAATTAGTATTTTCCTTTTCTTTAACCTATTGTTCACTTTTTTCTACTTTAACAAACATTGACATCATCATTACTAGTGCCATTGATGTCATCAACATCTTCAAAAAAGGCAATCCAGTTTACTTAAACCCACCTATATTAGCCACCATAAAATCCTTTTTTACTCATTTTCTTTGATAAAAATGAATATCTTAATATTTGGGTTTTATTATTGTTAAGTCTTTTTTTTTTTTGCTTTTATCAACATTTTTGTCATTTTAAAAAGGTTAAGTGGGTGATTAAAGTGGACAAATAAAGGAAGATCAAGTTTTGTTGTCAATAGTCAAAATTTATTAAACTATACTTAAGAGTTTGCTGCGTTGATTAAGACAATGATCTTTATCATTTTGTTTTCATCGAAGGCCTTGGTGTCTATTACAACTGCTTATTTTCTTCCAGATTAATGTCTTTCTCATTACAATATTTTATTTTACAAATTCATTGTTTTCTCTGATGTATTTTGTGTGTTCGTCTTAGAAATTAGTGTTAAATGCCTGCAGTATTATCTTGGAATTTGGGTGAGCTAGGCCTAGCCTAAGTATCACTTTGGTAACTAAGGTTGAGCTTGGTTAGAAAATAGTACCCATATTTGGGGTTGGCATGCACCAAAAGCATTAATAACCTATCTAAGCTTAGCCCATGAATAGGTTTAATGTAGATGTTATTTTATATGGGGGAATCAACTTTCTATAATATTTTTGGCCTAAGAAGTCAGTTCCTTTGTTGAAAAGGCCGATTCTTTTTCTCAAATTTACGCATTTTTGCTTTTATGAATGTTAGGTATATCTACATAATGATTGTACTAATGTAGACATAGTTTTACTCAGAGGAACTGATCCCCCTATAAAATGAACCTAGTCCATAAGCATTTTTGCTTAAGAAGTCAATTCTTTTGTTAGAAGGGTCAATTCTTTTTTTAAATTTCTATATTTTTGTTTTTATCAATTTTTGGGCATAGGTGTCACAACATAGCCCGAATACAAATCCAGACCAGCCTGACTTAAAATGGCAGATATACCTTTTATTCTTATATATATATATCTATATATTATTATTTTATATTTTAGGGGGCCATATCGTTATCATTATCATTATCATTATCATTATCATTATTATTATTATTATTATTATTATTATTATTATTATTACATGTTTGGAGACTGAATTATCGAGATGAATTGCTCACCCAACTTAACTCTCAACAGTCATTACAAAACAACCATTTATTTTGGAGTTGCCATCGATTTATTTATTAGGTTAAATCACCAGCATCAGAGTTTATCTTTTGAGGGTTACAAAACCCCTAAAAACAAAACCGGAGTCTAGGTTGATACGAAAGATCACGTGAAAGGGTCTGGGAGTCAATCACGAGTAAGGATCAACCCTCTCATGATGCCCAAACATCGATACCTCATTAATCATGTGTTAATTTAAATTTAAATTTTTATTTGGTTTCAATATTTTATATTTAATTATAATTTCCATAATATTTTATTAAACATATTTATTATTTCGAGAAAGTTAGGTTTTATTATTTTTGGTAATTAAAATATCTTTCGCACCCTCTAGAGGACCAAAAGGACATTAAGGCTTTCTATCATTCTCTTTCATATCCCATTAAATAACCTGTGGAATATGAAAGGTTTCATTTTTACAAAAAATTGAAAAATCTTGACTTTCATTTTGAAAAGGATGCCTTGTTATTATAATCCACAAAACCCTTCGCATATTCTAGTAAGAAATTCAGTACTATTTTAATTAGGAGACATTGCTTTAATTTAAAAAAATCTAATTTTGTGAAAAATATTAAACCTAAGACCTAAAAACGGTCCAATTTAACGAACCTATTCCTAATGTGTACTTTCGACATGAAAGTATCCTAGTAAACACATAGGACTTGATTCTAATGCAAAATTATATATATGCCCCTAAGGTATACCTTCAACATGAAAGCATTCGATTATCCTAAAGACTCTAAAATGATAATAAGAATATAAACCTATCCTAAATATGCATATTTGGCCTAAAAGCATCCCGATGCTTACCTAAGTCTTGGCTCAAAGAAAATTATCGAAATGCCCCTAACATTTGACCAAAAAGTATTTGGGTACCCTAATGGACACTAATGCGATGATAAAATGACAAATGTATCCTAAATATGCACCTTTGGCATAGAAGCATCCCGATTACTATCTAGGACATGTTCTAGGTAAAATTATCAAAATGCTCTTAGGTATACTTTTGACATAAAAGTATCTCGGCACCCTACTAGACACTAAAATAGTCATAAAATGATGGATTTACCCTAAATAGGGAAATTAAAGTTCTTGAATTGGCTTAAAATGCAATGATTGCAATTAAGTCCCTAAACTTTAAAAAATTTCATTTCGTACCCTACAAAAATCGAGAGAATATGAAAAGTTTTAAAAATTTCTATACCACTACAGAAGGCTATAGGAAAAATAAAGATCTAAAAAATGACACAAATGATCGTTTTACCCTTAAAGACTAAAATTTGCTATTAAGTCCATAAACTTTTGAAAATTTACATTTTAGTCCCTACATGGAAAAAATAAAATATCTCAAACATATGAAAATACATATGAAAAACATAACAAAACAACCACAAGGATTTAGCCAGCACCTTGGCCCTGAAACAAAAGTTCTTAGCTTTTTGCAAAATATTCCTTAAATTTCCTAAATTTGCATTTTGACCCCTATATCGGTTAATATCACAAAACATCACAAAAAATCACAAAAAATCATTAAACTAGCTAAGAATCAACACAAACATCATGGCAAAAATATACATGAAGGTTTGGGGAAGCACTTTTAGCCATAAAACATGATTTTTTCATATTTTGCAATATAATCCTTAAACTTTCTAAAATTACAAAATGATCCCTAAAGTTTTAAAAACACCTAAAACAGGTTTACAAACACATAAATCATAGATTTCATGGCTGACAAAGCTTTCGGCCAAGCCAAAAATGCCTTAAAAAACTTTTACATATTTTACAAGTTAGTCCTTATGTTTACTAATACTATGAAATAACCTAAAAACCATGAAATCAAGACAAAAATAAGCACAAAATCATCATCATCAAGTCCAATCAGATTCGGCCAAGGTGAAAAAAATATGAAATATATACATTTGCTTTGATATAAAAAATTATGGAAATAAATATAAATAATTATCATTAAACTTAAATTAAAGTAAAATCATAAACTAAATATAACAGTATTCTAATCAACATATCAACATCAAAACAACATGAAAGAAACATCAACATAAATACAACAAAATCAAAATCATAGCAATAAGAATAATATTACATATATAAAAACAAGATTTAACTAAAAAGAAACAAAAATAACAAGAAATACAAAAATTTTTAAAGTTACCATGTTTAGCCTCTCAACATGGATGAGAATCCATGAGCCTTAACATGATTTTGACTTATGAATAAGAATGAAAATGAATCAAAACAAAGAAAAGAAAAGAAAACAAGTGTTTATACCTTAAGAAAATAAACTTGAAAAGCTATGTAAAATGTATGTTTCTAGTGTTTTTTTTCTTTTTTTCCAAAACCTCCAAATCAAAACAACCTTCCCTTATTTATAGGGGAAGTTTCGGCTAAGGGCTAAAGCAAAAACCCTTGGGCAAAAGCCTTCTAGGCTTTTCTTTCTTTTTCTTTTTTTTATTTTGTTTTATAATCATTACTTTTTTTTATTTGATTTAAATTTATTATTTTTATCTTTTTATGGGTGATGTCATGCATGACATCATATTTCTGGAGCATTTTGTATGTGTCGCAACGTGGCCCAGATACGAATCCTGACCAAGCCCAATTTAAATGGCCTTTGCTCCTATATTTGTTAAATTTATTACTATTTTATATTCTCTTATTTCTATAGGCCATATCATTATTAGAATTTTCTAATTTTGGGGACCGGGTGGTCAAGATGAATCACTCACTTGACTTAACCTTAAATAGCCATTATGAATGACTATTTATTTGGAGTCACCACCAATCTATTTGGACTAGGTGAGATTGGTCACCTACTAGAGTGTGTGTTTTGAGGGTTACGAAACCTTAGAATACAAACTCCAAGGCCCCTGATCATACTAGATATCATATAAAAAGGGTTCTAGAGTCGGTTATAATCACAAGTAAAGGTTAACATCCTCATGATGCCTGGTAATCGGTACCACATTAATTGCGTGTTAACTTAAATTTTGATTTTTATTTGGTTCCAATATTTGATATTTAATTTTAATTCCCATAATATTTAATTATAGAAATTTATTATTCTGAGAAAGTCGGGTTTTAATGCTTTTCGAAATCATAAAATTAATTGTACCCTCCCGAGGAACCAAGTGGGCACGAATTCTCTATCATATCTCGCTGGAGAACCATGCAGAATATGAAAGGTTTTATTTTTTTTTGAAATTGAAAAATCCCAACTTTATATTTGAAAAGGATATCTCGTTGTTAAAATAATCTGTAAAATTCTTTACATATACTGGTAAGAACCCTACGTATCAATTTAATTAAAAGACATTGCCTTATAAAAATAATTTTATTATTAAAAAAATACGGACTCTATGACCTAAAAATGACCTAATATGATGAACATATTCTTAATGTGTACTTTCGACGTGAAAATATCTTAGTACTCATATAGGACATGGTTCGAATACAAAATTATAAAAATACCTTTGGGGTATCCCTTCCACTTCAAAGTACCCCAGTAACCTCGGAAAGACTAAAAAATGATTGAAAAAGGGAGAACCTATCCTAAATATGCATTTTCGATCTAAAAGCATCTTAATGCTTATCTAAGACCAGACTCAAAGAAAAATTATGAAAATGCCCTTAAGGTATACCTTCGAGATGAAAGTATCCCAGTAACCCTAATGGACCTTAAAATAATGTTGAAAGGCTAAACCAATCCTAAAAATTCACCTTTGGCACAAAAACATCTCGATGAGCAAAATTACCAAAATACCCCTAAGAAATATACCTTCGACGTGAAAGCTTCCTAGTAACCCTAATGGACCTTAAAATGATCTTGAAAGGCTAAACCAATCCTAAAACACTCACCTTTAGCGTAAAAACATCCTAGTGAGCAAAATTACTAAAATACCCCTAGGGTATACCTTTAATGTGAAAGTAGCTCGGCAACCCTAATGGACCTTAAAATGATCTTGGAAGGCTAAACCAATCCTAAAATGCTCACCTTTAGTGTAAAAGCATCTTGATGAGCAAAATTACCAAAATACCCCTAGGGTATACCTTTGACATGAAAGTATCCCGATAACCCTAATGGACCTTAAAGTGACCTAAAATGATGAAAAGTAAATGAATTTAGTCTAAATGGAAAAGTTTAAAGTTTACGTTTGACATAAAATACAAAATTTGCAATCAAGCCCCTAAATTTTTGAAAATTTCATTTCGTATCCTTCAGAGGACCAAACAAATATGAAAAGTTTTGAAAATTTCTATATCCCTACGGAAGGCCATAGAGATAATAGAAATCGTTAAAACCAGTGAAATGTACATTTTGCCCCATAAATATGAAAATTTGCTATTTAGTCCCTAAACTTTTAAAAAATTTCATTTTAATCCCTACATTGTAAAATACCCTAAAAATCATAAAATCACATGAAAATATACATGGAAAATACAGCAATATATCAACAAGAATTTGGCCAAACTCCTTGGCCTTAAAATAAAATTTCTCTATATTTTGCAAAATAACCCCTAAACTTTGTAAAATTACATTTTGACCTATATATGATAAAATATCACAAAACATCACAACAAATTATCAAACCAGCAAAGAATCACAAAAAAAAAAAAATCATGGCAGGAATGTGTATAAAAATTCAATTAAACATTTTTAGCCTTAAAGAATAATTTTTCATATTTTGCAATTTGGTCCTAAACTTCTTAAAATTGCAAAATGACCCCTAAAATATTGAAAATACCTAAAACATGCTTACAAACTCATGAATGAAAAATCTCATAGCTTACAAAGCTCTCGACCAAGCCAAAAATATCACATAAAAACTTTTACGACTTTCGCAATTTAGTCCCTAAGTTTGTAAATATTACAAAACAACTTAAAAAAACCTAAAATGAAAGCAAAAATAAACACAAAGTTAGCATTATCAAGCTCAATCAGGTTCATCCAAGGCATAGAAAGGATCAAGACAAAATTCATAAATAATATCATAAATTTATAAACAAATTTTTTTTAAGCTTAAAAATTAAAAAAAAACTAACATTTCAATAAAAATCATTATAAACATAACATAATAAATATTATAAAACATGTATTCATTCAAGATAATATCATTATTACAAATAAACACAAAATATTATATTAAAAAAGAAAGAAATAGAACAAAATCACATAAATCAAGAAAATCCATAAAATTTAGTCATTGTTTTCATGCTTGATCTTTCAACATTGAATGAAATCCATGAGTTCAAGCAATCACTAAAATAAGAAATCAAGCATGAAATCAACATAAGTATAAGATTTTGGAAGAGAAGTTACCTTGAAAACTTGAAAAACGTAAAAAACCTAAGTGATTTTTATGGATTTTTGGAGTTTTTGGCTTATGGAAGTTATGAAATATTTTTGGGAGAATTTTTTCACTTGTTTTTCTTTTTTTCCAAGTGAGGGAATGGCAAGATGATGGATTCTTGAATCTATATTGCTATGAGTTTCTATCTGTAATCCCTAAAAGTTTTCTTTCATTTATTATGTGTCATAATTTATTGTTTTTTTGATTTTTTATATTTGATATATGATTTGATTTTTGACAAATTGATTAGATTTAAATTTATAAATCTTGTCTCCTTTATAGATATTTTTAGTGATATTCATATATAATATGTAAAATTATACTGCAAAAATTAACTATAAGAACTAAATTATAAAAATTAAAAATCATAATTTTTTAAAATAAAATTTCATATAACCAATTTAATTCAATCTAATGATAAAAATTATTTTTATGTACAAGAAAAAAATATTAAAAATAGCAAACTCGTAAAATTTTATGAGAAAAACTTTTACCAGGAAAAATTATTTTGAGTAAAAAAATGAAAAACTAATAAAATAAATTAATTTTTTTCAAAACTGATTTAATATGATTTAAATAATAATATTTATAGAATGTTAAAAATTATAAACTCAGAAAAATCTTATCCAAAAAATTACGAGTAGAAAAATTAG
Source organism: Adansonia rubrostipa (assembly GCA_038381775.1). NCBI lineage: Eukaryota > Viridiplantae > Streptophyta > Magnoliopsida > Malvales > Malvaceae > Adansonia > Adansonia rubrostipa. The sequence continues at coordinate 1,981,930 of JBBYHM010000008.1, read as the reverse complement.
TGTCTCGGGAACAAAGAAAATTCTAAAACTTAACGGAGAAAAATTATTTTAATATAAATTAAATAATAGTATTTAAAGAAATTTAAAAATTAAAAACTCAAAAAAAATCTCACTAAAAAAGTTTACGGAGAATAAAACCCGTATCTTGGTAAAACAAATTCTAAAACTCATAAAATAAATTGAATTTTTCAAAATGATTTAATATGGATTAAAAAAATAATATTTAAAGAATTTTAAAAATTATAAACTAAGAAAAATCTTTCCAAAAAATTTACGAAGTAGAAAACTTCATATTTTGAAAACAAAAAAATTATGCAAAACTGATAAAGTAAAAGGAATTTTCCTAAACTGATTTAATCTGAAATAAATAATAATACTTGAGGAATTTAAAAAAAATATAAACTTAGAAAAATATTCCCAAAAAATTCATGAAGTAGAAAACTCTGTATTTCGAAAATAGAAAAAAATTTAAAATTCATACCAAATTAGTGAGTTTTGAAAAAATGATTTAATTGTAGTTGAATGGGAATATTTAAAGAATTTTAAAATTTAAAACTCGAGAAAGTTACATAAAAAATTTTATAGATAACGAAAGGTTAATATTTTAGAATCGCGAAAATTTTCAAAAAATACATTAAAAATTATAAAATGAATTAAATAAATCATATTATTCAAAATATTAATTTATAAAATGATAAAGATAAAAATCCAAAATTTGAAATAATTTTACCAAAACAAATTTTCAAGTACAATACTCGTGATACTTTGAAAAAAAACTCAAAATTCATTACAAAAATGAGTAACTTGACACCTTGTGGTATAAAATGCCAACATAAATTTTTCATTGAATATTTCCACTTTTTCGCAGTGCATATCAGCATAAATACCACACAACTGTTAGTAAAAATATACGAAAATCAATTTTCCAAATTTAACAAAAAATTCTTAAGAAATTCTTAAAAATGGAAAATTTGACTATGATATTATTCGTAGAATAGATTTTCAAAATTTGAAAAGAAATTATTTAAAAAATAATTTTTCTCTAAAATATTCATTTTGTATATCCAAAATTAGAGATCAAAATATAACTTTTTTGTTACGTGAACTTATGGCTATTTAAATTATGGCTAAAAACATCTTGAAAATGTCTTATTCTTTTGAAAATGATCATTCCCAATGAGGATGGCCGTTAAGTTCTTGATCCCAGATATTCAAGATTATTGAAAATGAGACCTAAATAGAGTTAGGTGTCTAAAGTTGCCCCTCTTTGACTGTTGCTGGGAATAAAAAATAGGGCAAAGACCTAACAGGAATGATTTTGTTTGAGTCATTAACCTTTGAAAACTAAACTCCAAACGAAAATAAAAACTAATTCGCCCTAAAGAGAAATCTTAAATTAAATAATGACTAAGGTGAAACCTAAGTCATAGGTAGCTTAGTGAGACAAAACCATGTTGGTCAACAAACAGAAGGATTTGATTAGGATGAAACCCTACTAGTCAATAGAGGTAGAGGTTGACCGAGGTGAAACCTATAGGTCAACAAAGATAACATTGACTAAGATAAAATTTATGAGTCAACAAAAATAAAAGGTTGACCGGGATAACTAACAAGTCAATAAATGAAAAAAGTTGATCGAGACAAAACCTATAAGTTAACAAATGAAAAGGGGTAACTAGGGTAAAACCCATAAGTCAACATATAAAAAGGTTAACTAGGATAAAACCGATAAGTCAATCGCATTGACTGGGATAAAACCTTTGAGTCAATAAATGAAAAGAGTTGATCAGGATGAAACCAACAAGTCAATAAATGAAAAAGGTTGACTGGGATAAAATTGATAAGTCAATAAATGAAAAAGGATTTACTAGGATAAAGCCTACAAGTCAATAAAGGTACGGGTTGACCGAGACAAGACCTATAAGTCAATAATGGCACGAGTTAACCGAGATAAAACCTATAAGTCAACATATAAAAGAGGTTGACCAAGATAAAACCAACAAGCCAACAATGGTAAAGGTTGACTGTGACAAAACCTATATGTCAACAAAGTAAGGGTTGAATAGGACAAAACCTACAAGTCAACAAATGAAAAAGGGTGACCAGGGTAAAACCCACAAGTCAACAAAGGTATGGGTTGATTGGGATAAAACTATAAGTCAACAAAGGTACAGATTGGCTGGGATAAAACCTACAAGTCAACAATGGTATGGGTTGACCCAGATGAAACCTACATGTCAATTATAAAAGAGGTTGACTGAGATAAAATCGATAAGTCAATGTATTAAAGAGATTGACTGGGATAAAATCGACAAGTCAACAACTGTGAGGGTTCACTGGGATGAACCTATAAGTCAACAAATGAAAAGGGGTTAACTAGGATAAAACCAATAAGTCAATAAAGTTACGAGTTAACTGGGATAAAACCTACAAGTCAACATATAAAAAAGGCTTGGGATGCTTTGTCAATTTAAAAAGATGAGGGAGTTACCTTTTGACTTTGAAGGAATAAACATGACCATCATTCTTTTTTCGCATCACATTTAATTTTTCCTGCAAGTTATCAAATGCAAATGCATACATAATGCATAAACTATTCCTGAATGTCTTCTTGTTTTGAATGTATGCTTTGTCCTGAAGTTGAAGGCTTTTTTAGAAAATGTTACAAATATCTGTATTTTTTTTTAGGCAAGAGAATAAGCCTAAACCTTAATTTGAAGGTATTCTGTAGGAGATGAACCTAATCCGATACTTAAGGCTGAAGGCATTTTTTAAAAAACCTTGTGAAGATATTTTTTTTTAAGTAAAAGAAATAAGGCTAATGATGCTCGAGTCTAGAGCTTTCCATGATCAAATGGGGTAAATAAGGCTGATGATGCCTGCATTCATAGCTTCTTATGCAGAATTTATTTTTTTCTTATCAGAAATATACTTTCATCATGACTTTTAAATTTTTTTTTCTTTGATGATACTCAACCATTTTATCAATTGATTTTAACCCTCCTAAAATACCCAAAGAATTGAAACAGTAACTAAAATCCCTATAATGTTTAAACTTAATCTAAAGTAATACAAAAAAAATCGCTTTGTTATTTATTTCTAAAGTGTCAACCACCATCTATTAGAAACAGATGCAGATGAAAAAGGTATGACAAAGCTAAAAATGATAGAGGTACGAATGAAGGTAATAAAGGCTTGATATAAAGAGTAAAAAAGGTATGAATAAAGAAGTGTAGATACATTCCAAGAAAGGGAAGGAAATACAATATTAAGTTTCTTAATAAGAGTTTATACAAAATATGGGAAAAAAATGGGTGTTATCTAGATGGTTGGAATCTCTCATTCAAATCTTCAAAAGCCTTTCTTGATCAAAACACTACTCTTAAGGCTTTTCATTTTAACTCTTTTTTTTTAACTTTTTTTTAATTTTTTTGTGTTTTTTAATTTTATAATTTTGTAATTTTTTCTTTTATTTTTTTAAAACATAATACTTTTTTATTTTATCAGCATTGATAGGATTGGGTAAAGTGTGCCCCTCCATTTCTGCCAGAATTTATGCCCCACCAAAAAAATGCTTTTTACCCCACATAAGGTCCTTCCCAATTCGAACCCTATTTACCACTTGAATCTCTTTAGCTAGAAAGGATTTCCTTTAATACCAGCTTTCTTTCATGAAATTATCTTGGATAGAACTTCTTATCATGAGCTATCATCATTCTCTTCTGATACATTCGCCCATGCTAAATTGCTTGCAATCTTTTCTCTTCGATAAAATTCAACTGTTCATAGTGATCTCGGACCCACTCAGTTTCCTCTAATTTACTCTCTACCAATACCTGGAGGGAGGGAATTTCGACCTCAATCAATAAAATAATTTTTGTGCCATATACCATAGAATAAGGGGTTGCCCCAGTAGAGGTGCACACTGAAGTTATATATGTTAAAAGTGTAAAAGGGAGTTTTTCATGCCAATCTTTATAGGTCTCTACCATTTTAGCCACAATCTTCGTAATATTTTTATTGGTTGCTTCCACCGCTCCATTCATCATCCAACGGTATGGCACTAAATTATGATGAGAAATTTTAAGTTGGGTACATACCTCAATCATCAATTTATTATTAAAGTTGGTGGCATTATCAGTTATGATCCTCTCGAGTATTCCAAAACGACAAATAATATTAGTTTTCAAGAATTTAATCACTATTAACTTTGTCACATTTGCATAAGAAACTGTTTCAACCTATTTAGTGAAACAATCTATAGCCACCAAAATAAAACGATGATTATTTGAAGCTATAGGTGTAATTGACCTAATAACATCCATGCCCCACATAGAAAAGGGCCATGTAGCAGTTATGACATGTAATGGTGAAGGTGGGACATGAATCTTATTTGCATGAATTTAACATTTATGACATTTTTAAGTGTACTTATTACAGTCTCCCTTTATAGTCATCCAAAAGTAACCTAGCCTCATAATTTATCTTTCCATTTTATGCCTATTAGCGTGAATCCCATAATCTCTTTCATATACATCTTCCAAAATTCTCTGTGCTTCAAGAGCATCTACACATCTTAATAATGTTTGATCATAGTGTCTCTTATAAAGAATTTTACCATCCAGAAAAAAGTTCATTGCTAACCTTCTTAAGGGTTTTTTGTCATTTTTAAAGGCATTGCTCGAATATTCTCGGTTCTTGAGATACCTTTTAATATCACAATACCACAAACGGCCATCCGATTTAGCTTCATCATTGTAACAATATGTGGTTGACTTATCTAAACTCATCTAAATCGAGATCATTTTTTCATTCTCATTCACCTTAAACATCAAGCCAAGAGTAGCAAGAGCATCAGCTATCTGATTCTTATCTCAAGGCAAGTGAACAAAATCCACCTTTTTAAACTCTTGTAACAATTCAAAATCAACTTTTTATATTGAGCCAACCTCGAATTACGGGTTTCCCATTCTTTTCGTAACTGATAAATCAGCAGGGCTGAATCCCTATAAACTTTTAATACTGGCACATTTCTCTCAATGGTCGCACGAAGTCCTATAACACATGCTTCGTACTCCGCCACATTATTTATGTAATCAAAATCCAATTTAGCGGTAAAGGGATAATAATCTTCTTGAGGAGATATGAGAATTGCTCTAATTCTATGACCCAAAGCATTTAAGGCCCCATCAAAATACATTTTCCATTCTACTTTCTCTATCTGGTCACTTGTTTCTTCAATAGAAACATTCATTAAATATTCATCAGGAAAATCAAAATCTAGTGGTTGATAATCATTAAAAGCTCAGCTCACCAAGAATTCGGCAATGACATTCCCTTTGATAGCTTTTTGGCTCACATAAACTATATCATATTCTGATAATAACACTTGCCATCTCGCTATTCTTCCAGATAATGCTGGGGCTTTAAAAAGATACTTGATTGGATTTATTTTGGTGATCAACCAAGTAGTATGATATAGCATATATTGCCTGAGCCTTTTTGTAGTCCAAACTAGGGCACAACATATTTTGTTGATTGGGGAATAATTTACCTCATATTCTAAAAACTTCTTACTGAGCTAATAGATTGCCTTTTCTTTCTTACCAGTCTCATCGTGCTACCCCAACACACATCCCATCGATCATTTAAACACTGAAAGGTAGAATATGAAGGGATACCTTGGAATCGAGGGTATAAGAACTGGAGGATTTGTTAAATATTGTTTCACATTCTTTGATGCTATTTGACAATCTTCATCCCACTCTCCTAGGTTATGTTTTTGAAGAAGCCGTAAGATTGGATCACACTTGTCCGTGAGTTGAGAAATAAAATGGTAATGTAATTCAACTTTCCATGAAAGCTTCTTACTTCCTTTTGCATGCATAGAGGTGGGAACTCTTAAATAGCTCTGATCTTATCAGGATTAACCTTAATCCCTTTTTCACTTACAATAAAACCTCGTAGCTTCCCTGATCTTGCACTGAAAGTACACTTTGTCGAATTCAACTTTAGGTTATATTTTCTTAGCCTTTTAAACAATTTTTGCAAATCTATGACATGTTTTTCTTTCTAAGGAGACTTGGTAATCATGTCATCAAAATAAACCTTAATTTTTTATGCATCATGTCATGAAATAAAGTGACCATTACCCATTGGTAAGTTACCTTGCATTCTTTAGCCCGAATGGCATCGCCTTATAACAAAAGGTCCTCACATAATGACAAAAGTTATCTTTTCCATGTCTTCAAGGGCTGTTCTAATTTGATTATAGCCTGAAAATCTATCCATGAAAGAAAATAGATAATTCTTTATGGTGTTATCAACCAACATATCAATATAAGGAAAAGAAAAATTATGTTTTGGGCTTGCTCGATTCAAATCTCGATAGTCTACACACATTCTAACTTTTTTATTTTTCCTGGGAATCGAAACAATATTAGCAACCCATTCCAGACACTTTGACACTTTGAGAAATCTGACATCAAATTGTTTCTTCACCTCTTCTTTAATTTTCAACAGCATTTTAGGTCATTTTTCTCAATTTCTACTGAACCAACTTGCATTCTGGTTTTATAGGCAGCTTATGGACCACTATTTCTGGGTCTAAACCTGGCATATCTTGATATGAACATGCAAAAATGTCACAGAACTCTTAGAGCAAATTTATCAGCTCTGCTTTAGTTGTAGGCATGATAACAATTCCAATTTTGACTTTTTTCTATCATCCTTATCCCCCAAAGTTATAATCTTTATGGGCTCTTTATGAGGCATTATTCATTTATCCTCATGCTCAAGTAATTTTAACATGTCAGGTGGCAAAATGCAATCATCAAAATATTCTTCGAGATCATCCTCATTTGAGCAGATGGACCTTTTAAACTTGACTGTCAAATTCTAAACGTGATTATCCTCTTCTTTTTGGTCAACGATCTGTAAAAGCAAAAAAAACAAAAGTGGGCAAACCATAAAATATGGGATGATTCATATATGAGTATGTGAGAAAAAAAAGAGTGCAAGAGGAAAAAGAGAATATAGATGTAAGAGAATTCTGAATACATACAAAAAGTTTATGCATTTAATTTCTAAAAATGATGATATGACACGTTTATGCCCTTTACAAAAAGATCCTCATATTTTTTTTGCGAAAACTAACGAGGTGAGTTTTTGGAATTACTTTGGATTAGTCCTAGACACTATAATTCTTTCAGTAGTAGTCCAATTGATCCATACATATCCGGTAGGGTAAGGATGAATCCCATGATCATTCTTTACTCTTCATCATCTAAATTGACTGCGTTTACTTGAAAATTCATAGGGTTTAAAACGATCATCATCATATCATCACTTGCTTTTTCCCTTGAACAGCAAAATTAATGGTCCGACCATAGCAAAAAGTTTCTTTAAAAGAAGGATATGGGATTAAATCTTGACTCAAATTTTTCCCAATAACTTACTTCCCTATTTTCTATTTTAATTTGCTTCCAAGGTTATAACCTAATCCATATCGATCTTTTTTACTAATCACCTGAATAGATCAACTTATCCCTTGCAAAAGCTTATCAAGCCCTTTTTCTGCTTGGGCACCTTTTCCCACCATGAGCTTCAAACCCGTATGAGTGCTTTTGGAATGTTGGGGCATCTGAACTGAAGATCCTTCAACAACAAAAATAGCATTAACAACTTTAAATGCCTTAAATGAGCATTCCTGTGCATCAGTATTCACTTCAACACAAGGAGGCTCAGTTGAAGTCATAGCTATTATGTCTTCTTCACTTGATATGCTTACCAATTTGTCATCAATTATAAACTTGACCTTTTGATGAAGGGAAGATAGTACAGCACCAGTAGAGTGTATCCAAGGTCATCCCAAAAGATAGTTATATGCAGGGGCAATATCTAATACATGAAATTCAATATCGAAAGGGCATGGGCCAATCGTTAAGGGTACAGAAATAATTCCTTTAATCTCTTTCCTAGTCCCATCAAAAGCTTTGACCACTATTTGACTATGCTTGAGCTGACTGCAGTCTATTAGTAACTTCGATAACATAACCCATGGCATGACATTAAGAGCTGAACCATTATTGATAAGTACTTAAGGCAGTATAGTCCCATAACAATCAGTAGTTATATGTAGCACTCTCGTGGAAGTCATCTCGCTTAGGGGAATTTCATCATCATTAAAGCAAATAAAATTATTAACAATGATGTTATTTACCAGATGATCAAGCTTGTTAACTAAAATCTCTTTTGAGACATAAGCTTGATTACAAACTTTTAGCAATGCATTTCGATGGGTTTCTGAGCTAAGCAATAATGCCAACATAAAAATTTTTATTGGCTTCTGCTTTAATTGGTCCATGATACTATACTTGCTATGCTTTATGAATTTCAAAAATTTAGTAGCATCTTTCCCCTTAATCGGTTCTTGAATTTCAACAGGACCATCTTCAATAATTACTGCTTTTTCATACACTTTCCCTTTTGTTTTTGGCTTAGTGGTAGCTTCACTACTTCTGGGTTATAGACTCGTCCACTTTGATTCATATGGCTAACTCCAGTGATATCAACAGCTGCTAATTGACTTGCCAAAGCATCTGGACTTGTCACTTCGACATCATATTTCCAAAGTACTTACTTGCTGCTTTTATACAAAAAAGGTGTCAGAGTTTGAATGATAAGATTTGGAACATTCTCATTCTTGGGAGGCATAGGTTTTGGTCGATTATAGTAAATGACCAACGAACGACCCACCCTATAGGGCAATTTGGATGACCTTTCATCAGCCATGTTAATTGACTTTTCTTCATATTGAGGGATTTTTGAATAAAATTCAGCTTCTCCATTATCCATTATTTTTTTAACTAGGGTAAAAATATTTAAACAATTTTGTAGACTATGCCCATCAACAGCATGAAACTTGCAAAAGTTTAGGCTTAGGTTTGATTGGTTACTCATATATTCATGATTCTGGCTAAAAATTCTTCCTTCAATCAGAATAGCCTAAACTTCTTCCATTAGGGTTTTAACCTTTCACACATCCCTTTTTACCTCATGTTCCTCTTTAGGGATTAAAGCATTGACTCTTGATTCAGAATGATTGGGTAGAGGGTTTGCCGCTACATTAGGTCTCGGGGTCATATCAAATTTGAAAGCTTATTTTTCCAGAAGACTATAGACCTTATTTTTAAAAGCGGTATAATTTTTAATTGGATGGCTAGCTACTCCAAGGTATTCACAGTAGGCATTTGGGTCATACCAACTAGGTAAGTCTCCTTCATACGATTTTGTAAAGAGAAGAGCTACTAATCGAGCCTCCAAAAGCTTATCGAATATTTCCTTGTAAGAATAAGGAAGAGGCTTATGATGAGGTCTTAGTTGGTTGTTTCTCTAGGTAGGTTGATTTGGATTGGTCTATGTTTGGTTTTGAGGATGATTTTGGGTAGGATTCTATGGTGAAAGAGAGGCAAAAGGTTAAGGTGTATTCAAAGATAGGGTATTTTGGGGTTGCTAACTTTGATTTCTGTAGAAAAGATAGGGTTCTTGTAGAAAGGTTGACTTACATAGTTAGCGAATGAAGTTTCCTCTTTCTTCTTAGGAGGTCCATTTTTTTCACAATAGAGGGTTCTCCTACTATAATCTTTTCTACATTTATGGTAGTTTTGATCATTTCTCCAAAAATAACAAGATCAGAGAAATTTTTGGTTGTATTTCTACCAACTTATCATAGTAGGGAGGACATAAGGTGCCTACAAACAGCATGATGGTTTTTTTTCTCAGTTAAGGGGGCTGGACTTGAGGTGCCACATCTCTCCACTTTTGAGCATACTCTTTAAAAGACTCGATAGGCTTCTTCTCCATATTTTGAAAGGTTAATCTATCTGGCACCCATTCAGCCATATGCTTGTACTATTGTAGGAATGCATTAGCTAAATCTGACTAGCATTAAATTTGACTATGAGTGAAACTATTAAACTAATTCAACGTTGATCCGGTTAAACTTTCCTAAAAATAATGAATGAAGAGCTTGTCATCGTGCGAATAGCCTGCCATCTTTCAATGAACATCTCGATGTGAGCTTATGGAGAAGTGGTGCCCTTATATTTTTCAAATTTGGGCATTTTAAACTTTGATGGTAAAATCAAATTAGAAACCAGACTAAGATCCTCCATATCTATGCTAGTGCAGAATTTATCTTTTTCTATGGCTTTTAACCTTCTTTCTAAAAGCTATAATTTCTCTTTCTCCATCTCTACTTTTGTTTTGGCTTTTTGTCATTGTCGTTCTATTTCTTTCACAGCATCAAGAATTGTAATCTCTTGTTGTGCAGCTCCAATATCAACCCCTTGTGAGAGAATGTCAGGATTAATAACAATGTTGGAGGTGGTATAGCTTTGAGGGTATTTTGTTGCATACTTGGCATATTTGGGATTTAAGTTTGTTATACAAGTGCATGTTATGTCTTAGGTTAGACCCTCTAGATGAGCCGGCAAGAGTAAGATCGATTTCGGGTAGGCGTGCTGACTCTCTTGGTAATAGTAATTCCATTAACCCGATGATTTGAGCTTGCATTTCTTCTTGCCTTTTAATCATATTCTCTTGGGATTGACGTTGGCTTTCTTCAAGTCCTTGCAATTTTACCAACTAATCCTCTACCTTTTTTTTTTGCTTTGAATCTTGTGTAATAGTGATGAGTAAGTTATTGTTCAGTAGGTCTCTCCTGATTAGCAATGTTCAAAACCTTGAAAAGAGAATTCCTAATTTTATTAAATTATGAATATATTAATGAATGAATGAATAAATTTATATATGTATGATATAAATGCATGATATGAATGTACAAATGTACTCATAGGAGTGCTTGCTTTAATAAAAGATTTCAAAATCATAAATTTCCATTAACTTTGCAAAGGGTTGCATATTGTCTATCATATTAGGATTACATCTAAGGAATGTTCTGATCTGGTCATATTGCTGTTTTGCTTGTTCTAGAAACATAAGTACAGTAGGACCAAATCCACCAACTAGGTTAATTTAACTTTTCGGAACATGAATTTTCTCCACCATATGTCTTGCTTAAATGATGGTCAAGTGAATTTGCTGCATAAGGTGATCAATGTAGAATTGCTAACCCAAAGAGTTGGCCTTCCATTTATTAGACTCATACTCGGCCCAATACAGCATATTATCCCAGGGTATGTATATTTCCCGATAAGCTTGTGTCTAGGCATCAATATCATATCATTGTTGAAGCAAAACTAGTCCCATTTCCTCGACAATCATAGCAAGAATTTCCCTTTCTTGTAACAATCTAGCCATTCTTTCTTGCACTACATCTAAATTAATCTTGAGCTATTCATTCCTTTCTATAGATCTCCCTAATCGAGCACGGGTGTTAGCATGTGCTTTTCTTTCTCATTCAAAAGCAGTTAGTTTGGCTTCTCCTTCTAAGGCCCTAGTTTTTTATGCCCCCAGCTCTTGGTGAACTTTATGCATCTGATCTGACATCTTGTTGGAAGATTTGCTCAAACTCTCAGATATGCTAGCAAGTCTCATCTTTTTATTTTACTTGATCCAATCTTCTTTCATTAAGTTGTATTGTTCTTCCATCTTCTTGACATCTTTTTCCTTGGCCTTCATTTTCATCTTCGTGTGCATAATTTCTTCTTGAAAAGCTTGGTTTTCTGCAGCCAATCTTTTTTGGTCTCTTTCAACTTCTTATTTTATCAACTCCACTTTAGAAGGCATTAGAGGTTGAGGTTGTATAAACAGTCAAGGATTAGATCCATCTGTACTCGGGATGATTAAATTACATCCTCGAATATGCCTTCAGGTGTCATATCTGAAAGTAGTTTGATCTTTATAAGCACTTATTCCTAATTCATATCTTATTTTCCAATGTAAGGCTATTGACTGAAGCAAACTCCTATAACCTTCCCCAAAATTGTCTAAGTCTGTGCTACCAACCCGGTAGTCATAGGAATAAACTGTTGCGATCCGTACTGTCATTGGACCAAAAGTGGTGCATATCCTATAGTTCCCTATAAACTGAGCAAAAGCACAAAAAATAATTAACCACATCGGTATAGAGAAGGTTTAGGTGCAAACCAAGGAGCATGTCACGTTATATCTGTAGAAGCCAAATTTTTCAATGTTTCCACCTATTGATTTTTTGATCCTAAATCATGCCAACATTTCTTAATGAACTCTTGTAGAGGAACGAAATGTGAGAATTATGGCTTTACTTTAATAGCACTCTCACCCCAAAAATGGCTTCAGGGCTAAATGTATAATAACAACGCACTCCCAAAAAACCTGCCTTGACTTGATTTTCAGCACGCATTGAACGCTTGAATAATTTCAACTAGAATAGTAGGTAGGATGGATGTTCCTCTTTAACTGCTCAAAGAGGTCCACACGGCTACTTCAATGTGCTCGAGTATCCTTAGAAAAAGCACTAACCCATAAATAGCTAGGGCATAAGCATCAAGGGGTACCTCCCTATTTGAGTGCTCCCTGATGTACTCCATTAGAAAATGCCACGAGATAACACTCATATTGCATTTATGCTCGATATGGTGTAATGTTGACTAGGGTGGTAAATCAAGAATCTATCCTAACTTCTTCTAGAGACTCGCCAGGTTATGTCCCCTACAATAGATGGGTCTTGACTCTAAAGGCCCTAACCCAAGTACAAATGCAATCTCCTCATGTAGAGGTCAAGTCATACTGACCAAATGAAAAACATCTATAGGAAAGATCCCAGAACTTGATCAAAGCATGAAACAATTGTTCATCTATTTTTATTCTGAGGAGAAGAGCGATATATCCATACTTTTCAATAAACTAAGCCTGCCTCCCATTGCTCCAACCATCCTATATATTAGCCAAGTCTGTCAAATTATTCTATCATACATCTAATGCGTAGTCTTCAATAATTCTGGCATAAATTTTCTTGATGTACAGTCCCCCCATTCCTTCTGATTTGATTTTGACTCAGTGCAAACTTCCTCAAATGTCTTTGAAATAACTGTTGCATACACTTATTCATCCATAAAGTCTAATGAAAATTAAACTAAGCTTAAATTCAAATTTAAAGCAAGCGTTCCTACATGCAAATGAAAAGATGCACAAAAAGAAGAAAAAAAAGACAAATGAGTTAGTATCCATAAAAAGGATAATAATTCAAGCAACAATATAATATAACACAAAAAGATAACACTAGACAACAAAAATATTATCCTAAAAAATGTCTTTATCCCTTTATGTGTTCCTAATTTCCGGTGATGTCTAAAGTAGGGTGTGATTTTAACTGGGAGGTCACTAGGTTTACTATATGAAATTTAGGTCAGACCCCTAAGTCAGTTCTCGAATTGCTCTTCTAGCCTCGAATGGACTAACGAGGTACCCTATCCTTACCTATCGCAGGTTTATGTCAAAAAAGGTCCAATCCGAATGGGAATATCTTCCATGCCCATAACGAGGCTAACACCTCGGGTAAGCATAGGAATTTATACTCGGTAGGCTTTTCACTAGCCCAGACAGAGGCTAACACCTTAAAAGGCAAAGTTACTTTGCCCCCTCCTAAATTATTAGGTACCTTATCCTTTTAGAAATCTGAAAGAGAATTTACTGCATTCGTGCTTAATGGGTACGAAAGGATGAATAAATATTTCCGAAAACATTAATAACACCCTAATCTTATATCCCAAAGAAAATAAAGGAAACATAAAGACAAATTTGGCAAAAATAATAATAATAATAGTTTTTTTTTTGGGAATTATAATTAAATACTTATTGAAACCAAATTAATCAAGATTTATTTAACTTGTAATTAATTTTAGGCCTGACTCACTAAGATGTCCCCAGCGGAGTTGCCAAGCTATCGCTATGTGGCTCGGATATGAATCCTGACCAAGCCCGACTTAAATGGCCTTCACTCCTGTATTTGTTAAATTTAGTACTATTTTATATTCTCTTATTTCTATAGGCCATATCATTGTAAACATTTTCTTATTTAGGGGATCGAGTGGTCGAGATGAATCACTCACTTGACTTAATCTTAAATAGTTCTTACAAAATGACTATTTATTTGTACCAAGCTCGACTTAAATGGCCTTCACTCCTATATTTGTTAAATTTATTACTATTTTATATTCTCTTATTTCTATAGGCCATATCATTATCAATATTTTTTTATTTTGGGGATCGGGTGCTCGAGATGAATCACTCACTCAACCTAACCTTAAATAGTCATTATGAAATGATTATTTATTTGGAGTAGCCACCAATCTATTTGGGCTAGGTGAGATTGGTCACCTATTGAAGTTTGTATTTTGAGGGATATGAAACCTTAAAATACAAACTCCAAGGCCCGCGATCATACCAAAGATCATATAAAAGGGTTCGAGTTGGTTACAATCATAAGTAAGGGTCGACTTTCTCATGATGCCCGGTAATTGGTACATCATTAATCACATGTTAACTTAATTTTTTATTTTTATTTGGTTCCAGTATTTGATATTTAATTATAATTCCCATAAGATTTCATTATAGAAATTTATTTTTTTGAGAAACTCAGGTTTTAATGCTTTTGGAAATCACAAAATTATTTGTACCTTCCCGGGGAACCAAGTGGGCACGAATTCTCTATCATATTCTGCTAGAGAGCCATGCAGAATATGAAAGGTTTTATTTTTTTTGAAATTGAAAAATTGCAACTTTCTATTTGTAAAGGATATCTCGTTATTAAAATAATCTGTAAAATTCCTCGCATATACCGGTAGGAATCCTACGTATCAATTTAATTAGGAGATATTGCCTTATTTATAAAAATAATTTTATTATTAAAAAATACGAACTCTATGACCTAAAAATGACCTAATATGATAAACATATTCTTAATGTGTACTTTCGATGTGAAAATATCCTAGTACTCATATAGGACATTTTTGAATATGAAATTACAAAAATAACCTTAGGGTATACCTTCCACTTGAAAGTACCTTGGTAACCTGGAAGGACACGAAAATGATTGAAAAAAGGAGAACCTATCCTAAATATGCATTTTCGGTCTAAAAGCATCTTAATACTTATCTAAGACCAGACTCGAAGAAAATTATGAAAATGCCTTTAAGGTATACCTTCGATATGAAAGTATCCCGGTAACCCTATTGGACCTTAAAATAATGTTGAAAGGCTAAACCAATCCTAAAAATTCACCTTCGACATCAAAAAATTTCAGTGAGCAAAATTACCAGATACCCCTAGGGTATACCTTCGACTTGAAAGTATCATGGTAACCCTAATAGACCTTAAAATGATCTTGGAAGGCTAAACCAATCCTAAATACTCACCTTTAGTGTAAAAACATCCTACCAAAATACCCCTGGGGTATACCTTTAATGTGAAAGTATCTCGGTAATCGCAATATACCTTAAAATGATCTTGGAAGGCTAAACCAATCTTAAAATACTCACCTTTAGCATAAAAGCGTCTCAATAAGCAAAATTATCAAAATACCCCTAGGGTATACCTTCAATATGAAAGTATCCTAATAACTCGAATGGACCTTAAAATGACCTAAAATGATGAAAAGCAAATGAATTTAGTCTAAATGGAAAAGCTAAAAGTTTAGGTTTGACTTAAAATGCAAAATTTGCAATCAAGCCCATAAATTTTTAAAAATTATATTTTGTATCCTTCGGAGGACCAAACAAATGCGAAAAGTTTTCAAAATTTCTATGTCCCTACGGAAGGCCATAGAAATAATAAAAATCGTTAAAACCAGTGAAATGTACATTTTGCCCCATAAATATGAAAATTTGTTATTTAGTCCCTAAACTTAAAAAAGATTTCATTTTAATCCCTACATGGTAAAATGCCCTAAAAATCATAAAATCACATGAAAATATACATGGAAAATACAGTAAATATATCAACAAGAATTTGGCCAAACACCTTGGCCTTAAAATAAAATTTCTCTATATTTTGCAAAATAACCTTTAACTTTGTAAAATTACATTTTGACCCCTATATGCTAAAATATCACAAAACATCACAACAAATCATCAAACCAGCAAAGAATCACCAAAAAAATCATGGCAAGAATGTGTATAAAAATTTGGCCAAACACTTTTAGCCTTAAAGAATAATTTTTCCTGTTTTACAGTTTGGTCTCTAAACTTTTTAAAATTACAATATGACCCCTAAAATATTGAAAATACCTAAAACATGCTTACAAACTCATGAATCGAAAATCTCACGGCTTAAAAAGCTCTCGACCAAGCCAAAAATATCACATAAAAACTTTTATGACTTTTGCAATTTAGTCCCTAAGTTTAGAAATATTACAAAACAACTTAAAAAACCTAAAATCAAAGCAAAAATAAACACAAAGTTACCATTACCAAACCCAATCAGGTTCATCCAAGGCATAGAAAGGATCAAGACAAAATTTTTCATCATGAAATTTCATAAATAATATCATAAATTTAAAAACAAATTTTTTTTTAAGCTTATAAAAAAAAACTAACATTTCAGTAAAAATCATCATAAACATTACATAATAAATATTATAAAACATGTATTCATTCAAGATAATATCATTATTACAAATAAACATAAAATATTATATATATATATATAAAAGAAAGAAATACAACAAAATCACATAAATCAAGAAAATCCATAAAATTTAGTCATTGTTTTCATGCTTGGTCTTTCAACATGGAATGAAATCCATGATCTTAAGCAATCACTAAAATAAGAAATCAAGCATGAAATCAACATAAATATAAGATTTTGGAAGAGAAGTTACCTTCAAAGCTTGAAAAGCATAAAAAACCTAAGTGATTTTTATGGATTTTTGGATTTTTTGGCTTATGGAAGTTATGAATTATTTTTGGGAGAATTTTTCACCCTTTTTTTCTTTTTTTTCCAAGTGAGGGGATGGCAAGATGATGGATTCTTGAATCCATCTTGCCGTGAGTTTCTATCTATAATCCCTAAAAGTTTTCTTTCATTTATTATGTGTCATAATTTATTATTTTTTATTTTTATATTTGATTTGTTGAGATATGATTTGATTTTTGACAAATTGATTAGATTTAAATTTATAACTCTTGTCTCTTTGTGATGTCATGCATGATATCATTGATTTCTATAGATATTTTGAGTGATATTTGTATATAATATGTAAAATTATACTATAAAAATTAACTATAATAACTCAATTGTAAAAATTAAAAATTATATTTTTTAAAAATAAAATTTCACATAACCAATTTAATTTAATCTAATGATAAAAATGATTTTTATATAAAAGAAAAAAATATTGTAAATAGCAAACTTGTAAAATTTAACTAGAAAAACCTTTGCTAGAAAAAATTATTTTACGTAAAAAAATGCAAAACTCATAAAAAAATTAAAATTTTCAAAACTGATTTAATATGATTTAAACAATAAGATTTGCAGAATGTTAAAAATTATAAACTCAAAAAAATTTTACCGAAAAAAATACGACTAGAAACCTTTGTGTCTCAGCAATAAAGAAAATTCTAAAACTTGTAAAATAAATTGAATTTTTAAAAACTGTTTTAATATGAATTAAATAATAATATTTAAAGAAATTCAAAAATTAGAAACGAGATTTATAGAGTATAAAACCCGTATCTCGGTAACAAAAAAATTTTTAAACTTATAAAATAAATTAAATTTTTCAAAGGGATTTAATATGGATTAAAAAATAATATTTAAAGAATTTTAAAAATTACAAACTAAGAAAAATCTTTCCAAAAAATTTACGGAGTAGAAAACTTCATATTTTGGAAATAAAAATTTTGAAAAGAATATTCAAAACTGAAAAAATAAATGGAATTTTCTTAAACTGATTTAATCTAAAATAAATAATAATATTTGAGAAATTTAAAAAAAATATAAACTTAGAAAAATCTTCTCGAAAAAATTCATGGAGTAAAAAACTCTGTATTTTGAAAACAGGAACAATTCTAAAATTCATACCAAATAAATGAGTTTTGAAAAACTGATTTAATTATAGTTGAATGGGAATATTTAAAGAATTTAAAATTTAAAACTCAAGAAAATTACATCAAAATTTTACAGATAATGGAAAGTTCGTATTCTAAAATCGAAAAAATTTTCAAAAGATACATTAAAAATTATAAAATGAATTAAATAAATTATATTATTCAAAATATTAATTTAGAAAATGATAAAGATGAAAATCCAAAATTTGAAATAATTTTACCAGAAAAAATTTACGAGTACAATACTTGCGGTACTTTAAAAAAAAAAAGAAAACAATTCAAAATTAATTAAAAAAAAGCAACTTGACACCATGTGGTATAAAATGCCAACATAAATTTTTCATTGAATATTTCTAATTTTTTGGAGTGCATATCAGTATAAATACCACAAAGGTGTTAGTAAAAATATACGAAGGTCAATTTCCTAAATTTAACGAAAAATTCTGAAAAAATTCCTAAAAATGAGAAATTTGACTATCATATTATTCGCAAAAATAGATTTCAAAATTTAAAAAAATAATTAAAAAATAATTTTTTTCTTAAATATTCATTTTGTATATCCAAAATTGGAAATCAAAATATAACTTTTTTGTTACGTGAACTTACGGCTTTTTAAATTATGACAAAAAAGGTCTTGAAAATGTCTTATTCTTTTGAAAATGATCATTCCCAATGAGGATGGCCGTTAAGTTCTTAATCCCGAATATTCAGGATTATTGAAAACAAGACCCGAACGAAATTAGGTGTCTACAGTATTATATTTGTATTAATATATAAAATTATACCATAAAAGTTAATTATAAGGATTAAATTATAAAAATTAAAAAAATGTATTTGAAATAAAATTCCATGTAATAATTTAATTTATTCTAATAATAAAAACAATTTTTAATTTACAAAAAAACATTAAAAATAGCAAACTTGTAAAATTTTATGAGAAAAACCTTTATCGAAGAAATTTTATATGTAAAAAAAATGAAAAACTCATAAAATAATTTAAATTTTTCAAAAATGATTTAATATGACTTAAACAATAATATTTGAAGAATTTTGAAAATTATAAACTTAGAAAAATCTTACCAAAAAATTTATGAAGCAGAATAATTTGTATTTCAAAAATGGGAAAATTATGAAAAAAATGCAAAACTCATAAAATAAAATGAATTTTTTAAAACAAATTTAATATATATTAAAAAATAATATTTGAATAATTTAAAAAATTAAAAATTTAGAAAAATCCCCAAAAAAATTTAGAAAGATGAAAACTCTCCATTAAAAATGGGGAATATTCTGAATGAATGCAAAAATTATAAAAAAAATTTTTGAAAACCTGATTTAATGGAGGTTAAATGAAAATATTTAAAGAATTTTGAAATTCAAATTCGAAGAGTTTCCACCAATAATTTTACATATTTAAAAACTTTTGTATTCTAGAATCGAGAGAATTTTCAAAAAATACATTGAAACTTATATAAAAGGAATTAAATAATAGATATTATTTAAAATATTAATTTACAAAAATGGTAAAGATAAAAATCCTGAATTCAAAATAATTTTACCAAAAAAATTTTACGAGTATGATATAAGCAGAATAGTGAAAAATTCAAAATTAATTACAAACAAGAGGCAACTTGGCACCTTGTGATATGAAATGCCAATATGAATTTTTTTCTTGGATATTTTTTATTTTAGAGTGAATATTGGCATCAATACCATATTAGTATCGATAAAAAATACGATAATCAATTTTCCAAATTTCACAAAAAAATTCTAAAAAAAAAAACCTAAAAATGGGAAATTTGATTGTGATATCTTTTACAAAAATAAAATTTCAAAATTCTGACAAGAAATATTAAAAATAATTTTTTTCTTAAATATTTATCTTATATATTCAAAATTAGAGATCAATATATGACTTTTTCTGCCATTTGAACTTATGGCCATTTAGATATGGATAATAAGGTTTTGAGAATGTCTGGTTCATCTGAAAAAGTTTATTCCAATAAGAGTGATCGTTAAGTTCTCAATCTCGGATATTCAAGATTTTTGAAAAAGGGACATAGGCAAAATTAGGTGTATACGGCTGCCCCTCTTTGACTGTTATAGAGAATCAGGAATAAGGCAAAGACCAAATAGGTATAATTTTGTTTCGGTCACTAAGTTTTAAAAAATAATTTAAACTAATAATGAACATAAAACTAATTAACCAAAGGTAAAATCTTAAATTAAAATGATGACTAAGGTGAAACCTAAGTCATTAGACGTTGACTGGGACAAAACTGATAAGTCAACATAGGTAAGGTTAATTGGGATGAAACCAACAAGTCAACAAATAAAGGGTTAACTGGGACAAAATCGACAAGTCGACAAATGAAACTGGGATGAAACTAATAAGTCAACATAGGTAGGGTTGATCGAGATAAAACCAACAAGTCAACGAATGAAGGGTTGACTGGGATGAAATTGACAAGTCAATGAATAAAGAGTTGACTAAGATGAAATCTTTAAGTCAACAAATGAAAAAGGTTGACTGAGATAAAACTAAAATGTCAACGTAGGTAAGGTTGATTAGGATGAAACATCAAGTTAATGAATGAAGGGTTGACTGGACAAAATTGATAAGTTAATGAATGAAGGGTTGATCAAAACAAAACCAATAAGTCAGCAGATGAAAGAGGTTGATCGGGACTAAACTAACAAGTCAACATAAGTGGGGTGGCCAAGAAAAAACCTACAAGCAAACCACTGAAAGGGGTTGAACATGATAAAACCAATAAATCGACATAAGTAAGGTTGGCCGAGACAAAACCTATAAGCAAACCACTGAAAGGGGTTGACCATAATAAAACCAACAAGTCAACATAGGTAGCATTAACCAAGACAAAACCAACAAGTCAACAAATACAGGGTTGATTGAGGCAAAATCGACTAGTCAACAAATAAAAAGGGTTGACTAGGATAAAATTGATAAGTTAAAAAATGAAAAGGGTTAACCAGGACAAAACCAACAAGTCAACATAGGTAGGGTTGATCAGGATAAAACCTATAAGTTAACAAATAAAAGGGATTGATCGAGACGAGATTGACAAGTCAACATAGGTAGGGTTGATTGGGACAAAACCAATAAGTCAACAAATAAAGGGTTAACCAAGATAAAACTGACAAGTCAATGAATGAAAGGTTGACAAGGATGAAACCAATAAGTCAAGAAATAAAAAGGGTTGACCGAGACAAAATTGATAAGTCAACATAGGTAGGGTTAACTAAGATGAAACCTCCAAGTGAACAAATAAAAAAGGTTAACTAAGACAAAACTGACAAATCAACATAGATAAAGTTAATCGAAAAAAAAGCAATGAGTCAATGAATAAAGGGTTAACGGGGATGAAACCGATAAGTCAATGAATGAAAAGTTGATCAGGACAAAACTGACAAGTCAATAAATAAAAGAGTTAACTGGGATAAAATTGATAAGTCAACAAAGGTAGGGTTGATCGGGATAAAACCTATAAGTTAACAAATGAAAAGGGTTGACTTGGGTAAAACTGACAAGTTAACATACGTAGGGTTGACCAGGATGAAACCAACAAGTTAACAAACGAATGGTTGACCAAAACGGAATTAACTAGTTAACAAATGAAAAGTTAATCGAGATGAAGCTGACAAGTAAATAAATGAAAAAGGTTAACTGAGATGAAAACGATAAGTTAACATATAAAAGGGGTTTACAGGGATAAAACTAACAAGTCAACAATGAAAAAGGTTAATTGAAAGAAAATTAACAAGTCAACATAGGTAGGGTTGATCGGATGAAATCTAAAAGTTAACAAATGAAAGAGGTTTATTGGGATAAAATCAACTAGTTAACATAGGTAAGGTTAATCGGGATAAAACCAAAGAGTCAATAAATGAAGGGTTTATCAAGACAAAATCAATAAGTCAACAAATAAAGGGTTGATCAGGATGAAACTAACAAGTCAACAGATTAAAAGGGTTGATCAAAACTAAACCGATAAGTTATTAAGTGAAAGGAATTGATCAGACAAAACTTTAAGTCAACATAGGTAAGGTTGACCAAGACAAAACCATTAAGTCAATGAATGCAGGGTTAACTAAGAAGAAACTAACAAGTCAGTGAATAAAGGGTTTACTGGGATGAAATTAACAAGTCAACAAATGAAAGGGAATGACCAGGATGCAATCGATAAGTTAACATATAAAAGAGGTTGATCGAGACAAAACTAATAAGTCAACATAGGTAAAGTGCTGGGATAACATTTGATGCTTGGTCAATTTGAAAGGATGAGGGACTTACCATTCGATTTTGAGGGAATAAGCATAATTATTGCTCTCTTTTAGCATAAGCTTAACTTTTTTATAAATTATTAAATGCAAATGCATGCAAAATACATATGATGAATTCCCATGATTCCCTTCTACAATCTATAAATTTGATCATTATTCATTATTTCAGATTTAGAAAATTTTAGAATTTAAAGGCATTTTCAAAAAATATTATGAAAATAACCTTTCTTTTTTGCCAAGAGAGTCAGTGCCTGAGTTACAATTCAATGGTATCTTTGAGAGATGAGATGGGCAAAATAAACCTACTCCAACACTCAGGGTCGAAGGCATTTTTAGAAAATGTTGTGAATATTATTTTCTTTAGGTATGAAAAGTAAGGCTAATGATGCCTGGGTCTAGAGCTCTTTGTGATTGGGTAGGCGAAATAAGCTGACGATGCTCCTCATAAAGAATTTATGTTTCTCTTATCAGAAATATCCTTTAATCATGGCTTTCAAATTCTTTTTACTTTGATGATACTCAGCCACGGTATTAATTGATTTTAACCCTTCCTAGAATATCTGAAGAATTGAAAAAGTAACTAAGGTCCCTATAATGTTTAACCTTAATCCAAAGTAATGCAAAGATATCTTTTTGTTATTTATTTCTAAAATGTTAATCATCATTTATCAAAATATATGCACATGACAAAGTATGAAAAGGTATAAATGTCAAAGGTACAAATGAAAATGACAAAGGTGTGAATAAAAGAGTGACAAAGGTATAAAGTTGTATTTATATTCTAATAAAAGGAAAAAAACACAATATTAGTTTTTAATAAGAATATGTATAATGTATATAACAAAATTGGGTATTATTCAAATGGTTGGAATCTCTCATTTAATTCTTCAAAAGCTCTTCTTGAATAAAACAATGCTCTTTCATGGATCAATTTCTTTGAAGATGTCTTTGATTGCACAATGCCTTCCTTTTTGGTCATAAGCATTCAACAGACTTCGTCTTATGCATCGTTTTGCCTAAGCTACCCTTTTCGAGTTTTAACTCAAGGCCTCCCTTTTTTAACACTTTTTTCTTCATTTTTTTTAAATTGCCTCTTAGACATAACTCTTCTTTACGTTATCAGCATTGACAGGATTGCGTAAAGTGTGCCTACCCATTTTTGCAAAATTAATGCCCTACCTAGAAATGCTTTTTGAACCATATAAGGTTCTTCCCAATTCAGAGCCCATTTACCATGTAGATCCTTTTGGTTAGGAAGAATTTTTTTAATATTAACTCTCCTTCATGAAATTGCCTTGGGCAGAGTTTTTTATCACGAGCTCTCATTATTCTTTTCTGATACATTCATCCATGCTAGATCACTTGCAACCTCGTTTCTTCAATAACTTTAACTATTCATAAGGATCTTGGACCCACTCAGCTTTCTCTAATTTAGTTTCCATTAACACCCAGAGCAAGGGAATTTTCACCTTAATTGGTAGAACGGCCTTTGTGTCATATACAATGAGCAATAGTGGTTCCAACTGAAGTTCAATAAGCTGAAAATGCAAAAGGTAGTTTTTTATACCAATCTTTATAAGTTTCCATCATTTTTACCACAATCTTCTTAATATTTTTATTAGCCGCTTATACTATTCTATTCATCATTGGATGGTATATCACTGAATTATGATGAGAGATCTTTAGTCGTCAACACATATCTATCATCAATATGTTATTCAAGTTAGAGGCATTGTCTATTATAATCCTCTCAGGTATCCTAAATCAACAAATAATCTTAGTTTTCAGGAATTTTATCACTATCGACTTTGTCACATTTGCATAAAAAGCAGCTTTAACCCATTTGGTGAAATAATCTATAGCCACTAAGATAAAATGATGATGATTTGAAGCTATAGGGGTAATTAGCCCAATAACATCCATGCGCTATATAAAAAAAAGGCCATGGAATAGTTATGACATGTAGTGGCAAAGGCGGCACATGAATCTTATCTTTATAAACTTGGCATTTATGACATTTTCGGGTATACCTAATACGATCTCCTTCCATGATCATTTAAAAATAGCCCAATCTCATAATTTATCTCACCATTTTATGCCTATTGGCATGAATGCCACAAACTCTATTATGTACTTCTTCCAAAATTCTTTGTGCTTTAACAACATCCATGCATCTTAATAATGTTTAATCATAGTGTTTCTTGTAAAGAATCTCGCCATCTAGAATGGAGCTCATTACTAACCTTTTTAAGGTTTTTTTTTTTATCATTTTAAGAGGCATAGTTTAAATATTCTTAATCTTTAAGGTACCTCTTAATATCATAATACCATGGATGGCCATCCGATTCAATTTTATCACTGTGAGAATGTGCAAGATACTCATATAAGCTTATCTTGATAAAGATTACTTTTTCTTTCTTATTCACTTTAAACATCGAGGTAAGGGTGGCAAGAGCATCTACCATTTGATTTTCATCTTAAGACAGATGAATAAAATCCATATTCTCGAACTCTTATAATAGTTTAAAAATCAATTTTTTATATTAGGCCAACCTTAAATCTCGAGTTTCTCATTCCCTACATAGCTAATAGATCACCAGGGCTGAATCCCTGTAAACCTTCAACACTTGAACATTTCTCTCAATGGCTGCATGAAGTCCCATAACACATACTTCATATTTTGCCACATTATTTGTGCAATCAAAATCTAACTTGGCATTAAAAGGATAATAATCTTCTTGTGGGGATATGAGAATTGCTTAAATTCCATAACCTAGAGCGTTTGAAGCCTCATCGAAATACATTTTTCATTCTAGTTCCTCTGTTTGATAATCCTTCTCTTCAACAGAAACATTCATTAAATTTTCAACAAGAAAATCAAAATCTAAAGGTTAATAATCATCAAGGGCCTGGCTTGCTAGGAATTCGGCAATAGCACTTCCTTTAACTATTTTTTCGCTCACATAAACTATATCATATACTAATAATAAGACTCGCTATCTCGCTATTCTTCCAAACAATGATAGAGCTTCAAAAAGATACTTGATTAGATTAATTTTTGCGATCAACCAAGTAGTATGATATAGCATATATTGCTTGAGCTTTTTTGCAGTCCAAACTAGGGCACAACATATATTCTTTATTTGAGAATGATTTACCTCATAATCCAAAAATTTCTTGCTAAGGTAATAAATTGCCCTTTCTTTCTTACCGATCTCATCATGTTGCCTCAGCACACATCTCATTGACCACTAAAACATAAAAGGCATAATATGATGGGATGCCTTGGGATTGATCATACTAGGACAGAAAGATTTAGAAAATATTATTTCACCTTTTTAAATATGATTTGGCAATTTTTGTCCTATTCTCTTAAATTATTTTTCTAAAGAAGCTAAAAGATTAGATTACATTTGTCCGTGAGCTGGGAAATGAAACGTGCAATGTAATTCAATCGCCCAAGGAAACTTTTACTTTTTTTGTATGCATGGAGGCAGCAGCTCTTAAATGGCTCTAACTTTATTAGGATCAACTGTAATCTTTTTTTTGCTTATAATAAACCCTAATTGCTTTTCTAGTCTTGCACTAAAAGTATATTTCATTAGATTCAACTTTAATTGGTATTTTTTTAGCCTTTTGAACAATTTTCGCAAATCTATGACATGCCTCTCTTCTTGGGGGGACTTGGCAATCATGTCATTGATGCATACTTTAATTTCTTTATGCATCATGTTATGGAACAAAGTGACCATTACCCTTTGATAAGTTGCCCCTGCATTTTTTAATTTGAATGGCATCACTTTATGACAAAAAAGTATCCTAAATAGTGATAAAAGTTGTCTTCTCTATGTCTTTGAGTGCCATTTTAATTTGATTATAACCTAAAAATCCATCCATGAAAGAAAACAGATAATTCTTTGTGATGTTGTTGACTAGGGTGTCAATAATGGAAGAGGGAAATTATCCTTTGGGCTTACTCAATTTAAATCTCGTAGTCCACATGCATTCTAACTTTTTCGTCTTTCTTAGGAACTAGGACAATGTTAGCAACCCATCCTGGATACTTCGCTACTTCAAGAAATCCAATGTCAAATTGTTTTTTCCCATCTTCTTTAACTTTTAATAATATTTTTAACTTCATCCTCAATTTCTACTAAACTGGCTTGCATCCTAGTTTTAGACATAGCTTATGGACCACTATTTCTGGGTCTAAGCGTAGCATATCTTGATATGACCACATGAAAATAGCACGAAACTCCTAAAACAAATTTATCAGCTTTATTTTAGTGACTGTCATGATAATAGTTCCAATTCTGACCTCTATGTTATCATCCCTGTCCCCTAAATTTATAACCTCCCTGGGCTCTTTATGAGCCATTATTTACGTATCCTCCTACTCAATAAAATTTAACAAATTAGACAACAAAGTGCAATAATCAAAATCTTCTTTGAGATCATCCTTATTTGAATAAATGGATCATTCAAAATCGACTTTTGAATCCTAAAAGAGGTCACCCTCTTTTTTTGGTCAAGAGATCTACAAAAGTATACAAAATAAGAATGGGCAAACAAGAAAATCTAAGATAATTCATATATGTGCATATTAAAATGAAAAAAATATGGGTGTGAAAGGGATTGAATATATAAAAAGTTAATGTATTTCATTTCTAAAAATGATGATATGACATTTTTATGCCCTTTGTATGTCTCAGGCCAAAACAAATGAGGTAAGTTCTTGGAATTTCTTTGGATTAAGCCTACAGACTATAGTTCTCTTAGTAACAGTCTAATTTGTCCAAACATATCCAGAAAGGCAGGGACAAATTCCATGATCAATCCATGGTTCTTCATCATCCGACTTAATTACATTTACATGAAAATTCTTGAAAGTTGAAACAACCATCATCATATCATTGTTTATTTCTTTTTGTTTTATGCAGCGAGATTGATGATTCTACCATAACAAAAGGTTTTATTCAAAAAAGGATAAAAAAATGAAATCTAACTCGAGTTTTTACTTTTAGCTTTCTTCTTAAACTTTCTCTTTTGGTTCTTTTAGGTTTGTAACCCAATCCATACCTTTCTCTTTTGTCAACAATTTAGATAGATCGACTTATCCTTCATAGGCATTTGCCAAGTCTTTTTCTTACTTACGCACCTTTTGCTACTGTGAGCTTTAAACCCATGTGAGTACTTTTGGTAAGATAAGGCTTCAGAAGTGGAGATCCTTTAGCAATGAAAGTAGCATTGACAACCTTAAATGCTCTACATGAGCATTCTCTACATAAACATTTACTTCGACGTAGAGAGCATTAGTTGAAGTCATGGCGATCATTTCTTTTCTCTCGGATATGCTGACCAACTTATCATTAACTAAAAACTTGACTTTTTGATGAAGAAAAGATGGTACAACACTGACAAGTGTATCCATGGTCATCCTAAAAGACAGTTGTATGCGAGGGCAATATCTAATACATTAAATTTAACTTCAAAGAGGTATAGTTCGATAATTAAGAGAACTGAGATAATTCCTTTAATTTTTCCCTTGGTCCCATCAAAAATTTTAACCACTATTTGACTGTGCTTAAGCTGACTGTAATTTACTGGCAACCAGGACAAAGTAATTCATGGCATTACATTTAAAGTTGAACCATTTACAATAAGCACTTTAGAAAGTATAGTTCCATTATAATTAATAGTTAAATGAAAAGCTTTTGTGGAAATAGTCCCACCTGGTGGAATCTTATCATCAATGAAGCAGATAAACTTGTCAGTAATGATATTATTCATCAGACAATCAAGCTTGCTGACTAAAATCTCTTGTGGGGCATATGCCTGATTAAGCACCTTTAACAAAGCATGTTTATGGGTCTTAGAACTGAGCAGTAATGCCACCATAAAAGTTTTTGTTAGCAGCTATTTTAACTGATTCACAATGCTATACTCGCTATACTTTATGAATTTCAAAAATTTAGTAGCATATTTTTCTTTGATAGTTCTTGAATTTCCATAGGACTGCCTTCAACAGTTAGTGCTTTTCCAAATGCTTGCCCCTTTATTTTTGACCTAGCAGCAACTTTGCTAGTTTTTGGGTTGTAAACACATCCATTTCGAGTTATGTGACTGACCCCAATAATATCAACTGCTGCCAATTGAACTTGCCAAAGCTTCCAGAGTTGGTACTCTAGCATCATATCTTTAAGGCACTTGTTTATTGTCCTTATATAGAAAAGGTTTATGAGTCTGAATGATAAGCTTTAGGCAATTTTACTCATGGAAGGAATAGGTTTAGGTTGATTACAATAAATGACCTAATGAATGTCCAACCTTATAAGGCAATTTAATGAGCCTTCGTCAGCCATATTAATTGACTTTTTTTTTATTCAGTGGTTTTTGTATAAAATTTGACTTCACCGTTATCCATTATTTTTTGAATTAAAGTAAAAAAATCTAAACAATTTTGTAAACTATGCCCCTAGATAGCATGAAACTTGCAAAAGTTTAGGCCAAAATTTGATTGGCAATTTATATATTCATGACTCTGACTAAGGATTGCACCTTTAATTAGAGTTGCCCAAACCTTTTCCATGTGAGTCTTAATCTTTAGGATGTCCTTTTTCACCTAACATTCTTCTTCAACAATCAGAGCATTAAACCCAAGCTTTGGATGGTTGGGTCAAGGTTTTACCATTATATTGGATCTCGGGGCAATATTAAATTTAAAAGCTCTTCTTTCAAAAAGACTATGGACCCTATTTTTAAAAGCAAAATAGTTTTTGATTAGATGGCCTACTACTACATGACATTTAGAGTAGGCATTTGGGTCATACTAGCTAGGTAAGTTACCCTCATATAGTTTCGTAAAAAGTGAAGCAATTAATGGAGCCCCAAAAGTTCAACAAATATTTCTTTGTAAAAATAAAGGAGAGGCTCATATAAGGTTTAGACTAGTTGTTTCTTTGGGTTGATTGTTTTGGATTAGTCTGTATTTAGTTTTAAGGACAATCCAGTTAGTGGTTGGCAGCGTCGATGAGGTAGAAGGTTAAGGTGTATTAAAAGAAAGGGTGTTTTGGGAATATTGACCTTGGTTTCGGTAAAAGGGACAGGATTCCCAATGGAATGGTTGGCTAACATAATTGGTGGATGAAGTTTTTTCTTTCTTTTTGGCAAGTCCAGTTTTCTTTGTAATGGAAAGTTCACTTGTTGTGATCTTTTTTGCCTTTATGGTAGCTTTAACCATTTCTCCAAAGATGACAAGATTGAAGAAGTTCATGGTCATATTCCTTACTATCTTATTATAGTAGGGAGGATGTTAAGTGCCTATAACCAACATGGTCATTTCTTTCCCCATTAAAGAGGGCTGCACTTGAGAAGCCACGTTTCTCTAACTTTAGGCATATTTTTAAAAGACTTAGTGAACTTTTTTTTCCATATTTTAAAGGGTTAATCTATCAGGAACCCATTCAGCCATGTGCTTGTATTGTAGCAAAAATGCATTAGCTAGATTTGACCAATATTGGTTTGGTTATGGGTTAAACTGTTATACTAGTTTAACGCTAACCTAGTTAAATATTCCTAGAAATAGTGAATGAGAAGCTTATCATCATGCAAATAACCTACCATTTTTTAGATAGACATCTTGACATAAGCTTACAGAGAAGTGATGCCTATTTTTTAAACTTAGGCATTTTTAATTTTGGTGGAAAGGCCAAATCAAGAACTAAACTAAGGTCCTCAATATTCTAGTATAGAGCTCATCTTTCTCTATAGCTTTGAGTCTTCTTTTCAGTAATTGTAATTTTTCTTTCTTAATTTATACTTTAGTTTTGCTTTTTTGCTTTTGTTTTTCTTCTTCTTTGATATCAGAACTTGTTGACTTATATCGTGTGGGTGCTATTCTGGTATCTACTCTTTGTGAGAGAGCGTCTGGGTTGATAACAATCACTGAGGGCTATGTAGATTTGGGGACATTTTGTTGCACATTTAGGACATTTAGAGCTTAAATCTCTTGAGCATTAGTTGGCTGTGTCTCAGGCTATATTCCCCCATATGTCTCGACAAGAACGATAGCGATACCTTGAAGCTGGCATAATAACTCTTTTGCCATGAGTAATTCCATTAGTCCTGTGGTCTGAGCTTGCATTTTTTCCTGCCTCTTGATCATAGACTAACATTGACTTTCTTTAAGTCTTTTTAGTCTCTCCAACTAATCCTCAGCCATTTTTTTCACTCTAGATCTAGTCTAATAATGATGAATGAATTGTTGTTTGGTGGATCTCTCTTGATTTGTAATGTTTGAAACCTTAAGAGGAGGATTCTAAATTTTATTAAATTATAAATTTATTAATGAATGTTTGAAGATATATGTATATGTGTATGATGTATATATGTATGAATGCATGATATGAATGTACAAATGCACTCGTAGGAATGCTTGCTTTAGTAGAAAATTCTGTACTCATAAATTTCCATTAACTTTATAAAGGATTACATATAGTTGATCATATTTGGATTACATCTAAGGAAAGTTTTAATCTAGTCATACTGCTGTTGTGCTTATTCCAAAAACTTAAGTACAATCGGACCAAATTCATCAATTGGGTTAATTTGACTCCTTAGAACGTGGATTCTTTCCGTCATATTTCTTGCTTGGATGAATGTTGAGTAGATCTGCTTCATAAGGTGATTAATGTAAAACTATTGACCCAAAGAATTGACTTTCCATTTCTCACATTCATTCTCGACCTAGCATAGCTTATTATCCCTATGCACATACATTTCCTAAAAAGCTTGAGCCCAGACATCAATATCATGCTCTTATTGAAATAGCATTGTCTCATCTCCTTAAAAGTCATGGCAAGTATTTCTCTCTCCTAAGGTAGTCTAAACATTCCTTCCCGTTCTTTACGAAGTGAGACGTTAAGCTGCTTATTACTCGCTATGGATCTTCTTAACTTAATACGAGTATCGATATGTGCCCTTTGCTCCCATTCAAATATAGCAACTTTGGCTTCTCCCTTTAGGGCCTTAACTTTCCATACCCCTAGCTTTTCATGAAGTTTATGCATTTTTTTTAGACACTCGACTGGAAGATTTACTTGAACTCCCAGATATGCTGGCAAGTTTCATCTTTCTATTTTATTTTACCCAGTCTTGCTTTATTAAATTATATTGTTCTTCCATTTTTTGGATGTCTTTTTCCTTAGCTTCCACCTTTATCTTTAAATAAGTTTCTAGCAGCCAATTTTTTTGTAATCTGTTTCAACTTCTTCTTTTATCAACTCTACTTCAAAAGGCATAGGGAGCTTTGGTCATATGGATATCTGAGGATTAACTCCATCTATAGCTATGATGATCAAATTGCATCCTCGAATACACTTCCGGGCATCATATCTAGGAGTCATCTAGTTTGTGTGGTTACTTAACCCTGATTCACATCTTTTTCTCCACTGTAAGGCCTTCAACTGAAGTGAATTCCTATAGCTTCCTCCATAAAAATCCAAATCCATGCTAGCCAATCTAGAAGTCATGGGAATAAATTATTGAGATCTATACTATCATCGAACCAAAAGTAGTGCGTATCCGACAGTACCTCACAAATCGAGCAAAAGCATAAAAAATAATTGACCATGTCAATACAGAAAAGGTTTAGGTGTAAACGAGAGGCCATTCATGTTATATCTTCAAGGGCCAAATTCTTTAATGTTTCCACCCACTGATTTTTTATCCTCGACTTAGACCAACCTTTCTTGAGAAATTGTTGGAGAGGAATGGAATGCGAAAAGTAGGGCTTAACTTTATTAGCACCCTTGCCCCAGAAATGACTTTGGGCGCAAATGTAAAGTAATAATGCACTCTTAAAAAATCTGCCTCGTTATGATTTTTGACATGTATTGAGCACTGGGATGATTTCTGCTGAATGGCAGGAGTAGGATGCATGTTCCTCTTTAATCAATCAAAATAATCCACCATGGCTACTTCAACATGCTTGAGCATCCTTGGAAAAAACACTAATCCATATATAGCTAAGGCAAATGCATTAAGGGCTTTTTCCTAATCTAAGCGTTTTTGGATGTATTCTTTTAGAAACTACCATGAGATAATGCTCGTATTGCTTTTATGCTTGATATGGTGAGGTGCTGACTGGAGTGGTGAATTGAGAATCTATCCCAATTTCTTCTAAAGACTTCTCAGATTATGCTTATTACAATAGATAGGCCTTGACTCCAAAGCCCTAACTTAAGCAAAAATGCAAATCTCTTCTGTTGTTGGAGTCATATCTTGCTGATTAAATGGAAGCACCTATATGAAGGATCCTAGAACTTAATTAAAGCACAGATTATTGTTTATACATTGTTATTCCGAGTAAAAGGGCCATATGTCCATATATTTTCTATGAATTGAGTCTGTTTTGCATTACCCTAACTATCCCTTATATCAGCCAACTTTGATGAATTATTTTGTGGGAAATCCAAATGCATGATTTTTGGTAGTTTTGGCACAAAATCCATTGGTATATAGTCCCCTTATTCCCTCTAATTTTATTCTTTCTTAATATGAATCTCTTCGAACATTTTAGAAATAACCACTACATGTGCTATTCATCCATAAAGTCTAATAGAAATTAAATTGAGCTAAAATTCAAATTTAAAGCAAGCATCCCTATATGCAAATGAGAAATACACAAAAAAAAAAAAACACGTTAGTATCCATGAAAAATAATAAACACACAATAATCAAGTAAAAGAAAAAGAGAGAAAGGTATATTTATCCCTTCCTGTGTTCTTAATTTTTGGTGATGTCTAGAATAGGGCATGGTTTTAACAAGGAGGTCAATAAGGTTTACCATATGAGATTTAGGTCAGACCTTTAAATCTGTTCTCAAATTGCTCCCCAAGCTTGGAATGGACTAATGAGGTACCCTATCCTTACCCATTGCAGTTTATGTTAAAAATGGTTCAATCTGAGTGGGAGTATCTTCCATGCCCATAATGAGGCTAACACCTTGGGCAGGCATAGGAATTTACACTTGATAGGCTTTTCACTGACCCAGAGAAAGGCTAACACCTCAAAAGGCAGAGCTATTTCTTTCTCTCCTAATATATTAGGTACATATGCCTCTTTCAGAGATCCAAAAGGAAAACTAATCCATACGTGCTAAGTGAGTGTGAAGGGATAAACCAACCTTTCTTCTAAAATATCATTAAAATAAAACCCCTATCCTAAATTCCAAAGAAAACAAAGGAAACATGAAAATAGATTAAAGCAAAAATAAAAAGATTTTTTTAAATATCGAGA
Source organism: Adansonia rubrostipa (assembly GCA_038381775.1). Taxonomy (NCBI): domain Eukaryota; kingdom Viridiplantae; phylum Streptophyta; class Magnoliopsida; order Malvales; family Malvaceae; genus Adansonia; species Adansonia rubrostipa. Next base: position 1,948,277 of record JBBYHM010000008.1, on the reverse strand, counting down.
ATTATAATTAGATATTTATTGAAACCAAATTAATTAAAATTAATTTAAAATGTAACTAATTTTAGGCCTGTCTCTCTAACCTATCCACAATGGAGTTGCCAAGCTATAAGAACATGGCCCGGTACAAATCCTAACCAGTTTGACTTAAAATGGTAGATATACCTTCAGTCCTATATATATCTATGTATCATTATTATTTTATATTTTAGGGGACCATATCATCATCATCATCATTATTATTATTATTATTATTATTATTATTTCATGCCTAGGGATTAAGTTAAGATGAATTGTTTACTCTACTTAACTCTAAATAGTCGTTACAAAATGACCATTATTTTAGGGTCGCCACCGATTTATTCATTAGGTTAAATTGGCCACTTATCAGAGTTTATATATTAAAGGCTACAAAACCCATAAAAATAAAACCTAAAGTCCACATTGATACCAGAGATCACATAAAAGAGTTTGAGAGTTGGTTACAATCATGAGTAAAGATCGACTCCCTTATGATGCCTAAAAATCGATTCATTAGTAATTATGTGTTAATTTAAATTTTGATTGTTATTTGGTTTCAATATTTAATATTTAATTATAATTCCCACAATATTTTATTAAACATATTTATTATTCAAAGAAAGTCGGGTTTTATTATTTTTGGAAATCAAAATATCTTTTGCACTCTCCCGGAGGACCAAAATGACATGAAGGCTTTCTATCATTCTTTTTCGTACCCTGTTGGAGAACCTATGGAATACGAAAGGCTTTATTTTTACAAAGATTGAAAAATCCCAGCTTTCATTTTGAAAAAGGATGTCTTCTTATTAAAATAATCCATAGAAACCCTTGCATATTTTAGTAGGAATTCCTCGTGCTATTTTAATTAGGAGACATTGCCTTAATTTTAAAAAATTATCCAATTTTTAAAAAATATTAAACCTAAGACCTAAAAACGGTCCAATATAATGAACCTATACCTAATGCGTACTTTCGACATGAAAGTATCCCAGTAAACACATAGGACTTGGTTCTAATATAAAATTATAAAAGTACCTTTAGGGTATACCTTCGACATGAAAGTATCCGAGTTATATGAAGGACTTGAAAATAATAATAAGAACATGAACCTTCCCTAAATATGCATCTTTGGCCTAAACGCATCTGAGTGCTTACCTGAATCTCGGCTCAAAAGAAATTACCACAATGCCCTTAGAGTATGCTTTCAATGTGAAAATGTCCTAATACCCTAATGGACACTATATGATGAAAAAATGATAAACCTATCCCAAATATGCACCTTTTGCATAGAAGCATCCTCGTTACTATCAAAGACTTGGTTCTAGGTAAAATTACAAAAATGCCTTTAAAGTATACCTTTGATATAAAAGTATCCTGGCACCGTAATGGACACTAAAATAATCATAAAATAATGGATTTACCCTAAATAGGGAAATTAAAGTTCTAAAATTAGCTTAAAATGCAAAGATTGCAATTAAGTCCATAAACTTTACAAAATTTCATTTCATACCCTATGGAAAACAAAAAGAATACGAAAAGTTTTGAAAATTTCTATACCCTTACAGAAGGCCAAAGGAATAATAGAAATCTTTATAAATGAAAAAAATGATCGTTTTACCCTTAAAGACTAAAATTTGCTATTTAATCCCTAAAATTTTTAAAATTTACATTTTAGTCCCTACATGGAAAAACATAATAAAATATCACAACCATATGAAAATACATATGAAAAACACTACAAAAACATCTACAAGGATTCAGCCAACACCTTGGCCATGAAACAAAAATTTTTAGCTTTTTGCAAAATGGTCTTTAAATTTTTTAATTTTGCATTTTGACCTTTACATATAAAAACATCACAAAACATCACAAAAATTCATCAAACCAATTGAATCAACACAAAAATCATGGCAAAAAATATGCATGAAGGTTTGGCCAAGCACTTTTAGCCATGAAACATGATTTTTGCATATTTGGCAATTTAGTCCCTAGATTTTCTAAAATTGCAAAATGACACCCCTAAAGTGTTTAAAAGACCTAAAACATGTTTACAAACACATAAGTCAGAGATCTTATGGCTCATGAAGATCTTGGCTAAGCCAAAAATATCCTAAAAATTTTTTTACATATTTTACAATTTAGTCCCTATGTTTACTAATACTACCAAGTAGCCTAAAAACCATGAAATCAAGACAAAAAGAAGCACAAAATCATCATCATCAACTCCAAACAGATTTAGCCGAGGTGAAAAAAATATGAAATATATATACATGGTTTGATATAAAAAATCATGGAAATAAACATAAATAATTATTATTAAACTTAAATCAAAGTACAATCATAAACTAAATATAATAGTATTCTAATCAACATATCAACATCAAAACAACATGAAAGAAACATCAACATAAATACAACAAAATCAAAATCATAACAACAAGAATAATATTACATATATGAAAACAAGATTTAACTAAAAAAAACAAAAATAACAAGAAATACAAAATTTTTTGAAGTCACCATGTTTAGCCTTTCAAGATGGATGAGAATCCATGAGCCTTAACATGATTTTGACTTATGAATAAGGATGAAAATGAATCAAAATGAAGAAAAGAAAAGAAAACAAGTGTTTATACCGTAAGAAAAAAAACTTGAAAAACTATGTAAAATGTAGCTTTTAGTGTTTTTTTATTTTTTCTTTCCAAAACCTCCAAATCAAAACAACCTTCCCCTATTTTTAGAGGAAGGTTTCAGCTAAGGGCTTTTGCTTTAGCCCTTGGCCAAAAGCCCTCTAGGCTTTTTTTCTTTTATTTTGTTTTATGATTATTACTTTTTTATTTGATTTAAAATAAATATAATTTGAATTAAATTTATTATTTTTGTCTTCTTATGGGTGATTTCATGCATGACACATTGATTTCTCAAGCATTTTGTATGATATTTGTATTAATGTGTAAAATTCTACCATAAAAATTAATTAGAAGGACTAAATTGTAAAAATTAAAAAATTATGTATTTGAAACAAAATTTCATGCAATCAATTTTTTTATTCTAATAATAAACATAATTTTTAATTTATAGAAAAAAAATTAGAAATAGCAAACTCATAAAAATTTACGAAAAAATCTTCGAGAAAAATTATTATATGTGAAAAAATGCAAAACTCATAAAAAATTAAAATTTTTCAAAACTGATATAATATGATTTAAACAATAATATTTGAAGAATTTTTAAAATTATAAATTTAGAAAAATCTTATCGAAAAGTTTACGGAGTAGAATACTCTGTATTTAAAAAACGAGAAAATTATGAAAGAAAATGCAAAACTCATAAAATAAAATAAAATTTTCAAAACTGATTTAATATGGATTAAACAATAATATTTAAAAAATTTTAAAAATTATAAATGCAAGAAAAATCCACTGAAAAAATTACATAGCAGAAAATTGTATTTTAAAAACGGGAAATATTTTCAATGAATGCAAAATTTATAAAATAAAATGAATTTTGAAAACCTGATTTAATGGTGGTTAAATGAAATATTTAAAGAATTTTGAAATATAAAACGCGAGAAGATTCCACCAAAATTTTATAGATAAAAAAATTTTGTATTCTAGAACCAAGAGAATTTCTAAAAGAAAAATGTTGAAACTTATATAAAATAAATTAAATAATTCAAAATATTAATTTAAAAAAATTGTAAAGATGAAAATTCCCAATTCGAAATAATTTTACCAGAAAAAAATTTTACGAGTGTGATGTTCGCGATATTATGAAAAATTCAAAATTAATTACTAAAATAGGTAACTTGACACCTTGTGGTAAAATCCAATATCAATTTTTCCTTGACTATTTTTTATTTTTCAGAGTGAATATCGGCATAAATACCATATTAGTATTGGTAAATATATACGACAATCAATTTCTCAAATTTCATGAAAGATTCTTAAAAATTCCTAAAAATAAAAAATTTGACCATGATATCACCTGTAGAAATAAATTTTGCAAATTTTGACAAGAAATATTAAAAATTAATTTTTCACTTAAGTATTGGTCTTGTGTATTCAAAATTAGAGATTAAGATATGACTTTTTCTGCCACATGAACTTGCGGCCATTTAAAGATGGATAAAAAGGTTTTGAGAATATCTGGTTCATCTGCTAAAGATTGTTCCCAATAAGGGTGGCCATTAAGTTTTCAATCTCGGATATTCAAGACTATCAAAAAGAGACTCGGATGAAATTAGTTGTCTACAATAAGTACATATAGTTTTTAGTATACGTAAGTAGTAAAAACTATATGTGCATTTAATTATGTTATATGTACATATCATTTTTACTAGATGTACATATAGTTGTGCTAATGTAAATACAATTTTTACTATGTGTTCATATTGTAGACACCTAATTCTATTCAGGCCCTTTGCAAACTAATTGTGCTCGATTTGAGACCTTTAATGAAAGGCACCTCCCTCTTCCCTAATCAATTTTTTACATCCAATGACCTCATAGGAAGGTTTGAAATGCCTAGGTACTAAATTGAAGAAATAAAAACATTTGGAAAGTCCAACCTAGCCCTTTCCATGCAATTCAAGTGGATGTATCGAAACATTTCATTAATGTATCAATACATCATCATGTCGAGGTTATTCCAAGTCTTGGGAATGCAAATGTATCAATATATTTGCATGATGTGTTAATACATTTGCATAATGTCTCGATACATGATGCTTTTGTATCGATACGTCATTGAATTTTCATGAAAATTTTCTTTTACAAAGTCATTTTATCAGTGTATCTGAAATGATCAATACTGCATGAAAATTTGGTTATGAAAAAGCTATATAACTTGAATTTTATTGTATTCCACCTTGCTAATCACTCCAAGTGACCTAGAACCAATTCATAATCATGCAAGTAATAATTTACTAACATTTTTACTCAAAAATATAGAACTTGTAAATTAATCATATGGCTTAAGCCATTAGAGCTTGAATAGACTTGATATAGGTGGGATTAATGCTATAATTATGTTTGGGAACCAAATGGAATTTAGTATGATAATTTTCTAATTATTTCAAGTCTAGTTTGGCTAAAATATAATGCAAGGCTGTTTTAAGCTAAAGTTAAAAGTTTCTTTTTGTATGGGATAAAAATATAGCAATTTTAAGCGGGTAAGTCTTTTTTAGGGCAAATATCTAAAATTTTCCACTGAAACAAACTGAATCCATGTATGATTTAAAAGGTTTTAGCCCCTTGATTAGATCACCTAAGGGCTTAGATAGTTTTCTTGCAAGCAAGCTTGCATGAGGTGTCAAGAAAAGAATAAAGGTGCATGGGAATGCTAAGCAATTAGCCAAAAAAGGTTTTAAACTCCCTTGGATGTTCATAACAAAGGAAAAGAAACTTCTAGTTTTTAGTTAAGCATAAATAAAAACTAGAAAAAGAGAGAAAAAGTAAGGAAAAAGCAAAAAAAGAAAGAGGAAAGGAAAAAAAAGAGTGGGATTTCTTCAAGACCAGCACTAAGTTTTTTTTTTCTTTTATCATTATTTTGCATTAATTCTTCCTTTCCATGTGAGCTTGAGGATCATAATGTTAGTGTAAGCCCTTCAAGCTAATCATTTTAGCTATACAATACACTAGTATTTAGAAATTTCATGTATCAGACATTAGATTTTGTTAATGTTAATGAGGTATTTCTTTATCTAGAAGAAATTACTTGATAATTATTATGTATATCTCATGTAGATAAAGCGCATGGAATGCATTGGCCTTGCAAAGGAATCATAATGAGTTACAACTATAAGATCCTTATGATTCAAAGCTGTGTTTCTAAAAATGTTCCTAGTCATCATTTTGTCAGGACAGGGCATTAATAATGCAAAAAGAGTAGTATATGCTAAGCCTCCATGCTTTTGATGTATGTAATTGATCTCATAAGTTGAAGTATATAGATGCATGGGGATGGATATGGGTACTTGCTATGTAGAACAAGTTCACTGAACATGACCTACTATGAAAGTTTCATTTGGTATTTCACTCAAGTGTCTATAGAAATACTATCATGTGTTAATAAGGTAAGTGATCCTTAGACTTATGACACCAGGTCACCTTGTTTATGAATTTCATACTTAGATCATCACAAATGGGTCCTTAGATGGATGCCAAATGAATGGTGGTTTTGAGTATGCCATGAAGCATACTGAAGGTGGATGAGTTGTCTAGAGAGGATTCATCACCCTAAGTGATACAAGGGGATATATTTGATATGTACGCAGACTGCATTAGCTTAAAATCCTTGGCCAAGGCAATATTAGTTGTGGAGTTAACACATAAGGTTTATAGAGCTAACATGGAAAGTGTTAAAGGCAAACACTGCACCATGCTCTTACCTTCTTAGGGATATATGATGAAAGTATTGAATTACACTAAGACATTGTACACTAAAAGGCTTGTCAAAACCAACTGGACACTCTCTGAATATTGGATAGTCATGATTCATTGCTAAATACCAATCTTATCTATAAATATAAATATTCTTATTTAAATAAGTTATTTTTATTGTTGATATAATTTGGGCCTAATGGGTTACACATATAAGGGTGATTAGTAGAAATTAAAATAAGATTGGGTTTATTTATCTAATAAAAGTAAAAGTTACTTAGACCTAATTTGAATTGGTTAAAGGGCTAGGGATTTAAGTGCAAATAGTTTAAAAGTTGAAAAACACTTAATCCAGGTGTTTTACCACCCCTTAAGATTGAATGCTAGCTTTTTTTCTATTTGGTCTCGCCTTAAAAGTTGATTTGCAATCTCATTCTCTCCCCAAGGGTGAATTATGATTTCATCATAATTAAAGAAAAACTATTTCTATAATCATCCATTTTTTGAATCAAAGGAGATTAAATGCTAAAGGAACATTTGTGTAAATTGCTAGCATGACTCTTGGTAAAACAAAGTTTATAACTTTTTATGGTTTTTTGAGTTAGCTATGTGGATAAACATTAAAGGCTAGATACTTGGATAGCTTTGGTGTGCGACAACTAGGCTTGATGTAAAAGAACAAGTGGGCATGGAACTTCTGCCATAGGATTGCGCCAACTTTAGGCTGAGGTATGAGAAATTCAAATTCATTTTATATGTTCTTTTTTGAAAAATCAATAAGAAACATGTAAGACGATCATTTTTAGGAAGTCTTGGCTTTCTTTGATTTTATGTTATCTGTTGCACCAATTAGAATTTTTTTTATGATCTGAACCCATGACTTCCTTCACCTAAGCCTTGCTTAGGTGATGAATTATACCAATGTGTAATAACCAAGTTATAGCCAAATCTTGATCTTTAAATGCTAAATTTTTGTTTTCTATGATGATTTTTAGAAAATTATTTTTACATCCCTACAATTTTTAGACATAACTAAATAGTCCAAATATCATGAAATCAAGCATGAAGATTCACTTAGAAATCATCATCAAATTCGGCCAACATTAATAAATAAGATAAAAAATATTTTTACAACACGATTTCATGAATATCAACTTATATCCTAATAGCAATCAACCTCACATTACCATCATCATGAATAAAAATCATGAGATATGAATATATGAACAAACTTCAACAACAATCAATCATGAAAATACCAAGGAAAATAGCACAAATCACATTCATAATATCATACCATCATTCTCAAAACCAAACATATATTTTTATGATATAAATTAAATTATTGCTAATAAAAATCAAATATAACAATTAAATCAAGAAAGATTAATCATAGCCTTCAAACTTGGCTTTTAACATGGATCAAAATCCATGAGCTCAAGTCATCAAAAGGCTCACCGAAAGGAAGAATCATGCATGAAACGAACAAAAATTGGTGCTTTTAGGAGAAAATCTACCTTAAAAAGCTTTAAAACTTTAAAAATTTAAATGTTTGTAGTGTTTTTTTCTTATGAAAACCAATAGTCATTAAATGAATTATCCTCCCATATTTATAAGGGGGAGGTTTGGCCAAGAGGGTAAAAGATCCCCTTGGCCGAAAATCATTTTATTTTTTTATTATCCTTTTTTCAAGGATATTAGTGAATTAAGATAAGAACTCATTAAATTACTATGTACATGATAGCTTGGTCATCATGTATAACTCATCATCTTGATGATTATCAAGATAAGATCACCTAATGACATAGTTAGAATCAAACTAAATTGGTTAAGGGAAAATTGAATTCCAACTAAACTAGTTTCCATGAAACTAGGTTATAGAATTCCAAAATCAAAAATTAAAATTAAAATAAATAATAAAATTAAAATTAAAATCAATAATAATAAACATAAAAACATTTTGGAAATGTAAGAAATAAAATCACAATAATGAAAAAAATTTTGATTAGAAATCCCAAACTCGTAAAATTTTACAAGAAAAATCCTTATGGAAGAAAATTAATATTCTAAAAAAATGGATAAGTAATAAAATAAATTAGAGCTTCAAAACCTGAATTAATATGAATTTAATTAAAGTATTTGGAGAATTTTAAAAGTTCTAAACTTATAAAAATTTATTGAAAAAATTTATAGAATAGAAAATTTATATTTTGAAAATGAGAAAATTCCAAAAATAAGTTTAAATTTATAAAAATCAATTGAATTCAACATCAAAATATTAATTACTAAAAACGAAAAAGACAAGAACCTGAAATCTATAACAAATTTTACAAGGAACAATTTCATGAGCATAACACACACGATACTATGAAACATTTAATTTTAAATAATAAATTTGATAACTTGACACCTCGTGGTGTAAAATGTCAATATAGATTTTTTCTTAATTATTTTTTTACTTTTCGGAGTGATTATTGGCATAAATACTACACAAGTATCATTAAAAATATACGATGATCAACCCCCAAAATTAACAAAAAATTCTTAAAAATTTCAAAAAATTGAAAATCCAATCAAGATATCATTTGCAAAAATAAATTTCAAAATTGGCAGTAAAAATATTTAAAAGCTAAGTTTTCTCTTTAATATTCATTTCTTATCCAAGATTTATTCGTTTTGACCTTGCACTTTTTCTGTCACTTGCATGCGAAACTATTTAGGCATGATCAAATAGGCCTTGAAAATGCCTAGCTAGCCCAAAGGAAGTCGACCTCTACTAAGGTGGCCGATAAGTTCCTAGTCTTAGATATTTAGGATCAAAAAAAGGGACCTGAAAGAAATTAGGTGTTTACAGATAAAATACTGACATACCATGAGATGTGAAATTTTAAATTTTATATTAAAAATGACCTAATCTTGACCCTAAGCACAAAACTATTTTATACAAAATTTAAAAACCCACATCACATGATATGTTAGCATTTAAATGGCTTTTTCACAACATTAGGTATTTTTTTTACTTACTATAATTTTAAAAATATAGAGACAAATACTAAATTTAATAGTACAAAGGCTTGTGGTAGACTTGTACCAATTTTAGAGTCATTTAGGTTATTTTTCATAATCTAGGGACTATTTCATAATTTTAAAGCATTTTAGGGTCATTTAGCTTATTTTCATTAATCTAAGGACTATATAGTAATTTCATGCATTTTAGAGCTTTTAGGGCTAGTTTTGTATGTATCGTTAAAATTGACCAAAATTGAGTTTTTTAAGGTTAGTTTTGTACTTTTCATCAAAACCAACCAAAATCAAGTATTTAAAGATTATTTTTCTACTTTTTATTAAAAAAGCTTAAACCATGTCTTTAAGGTCATGTCAAAATTTTAGTATTGATGCATGTCTTTTTTGGTTATTTCATGATATCATGCTAAAAAGCCAAGTATGTAAATTTTATTGATTATAATACATGTTTTCAAAATTCCAAGGCAATATCCTTTAGTTAAAATAGTCCGTAGAAAAGTTTCCAGTATATAGAAGTTATCTTATCAATTATTTTAAATAAAAGAATGCTTTTTTTAAATAAATAAATATGATTTTTTAACTTTTTCGAGTAATCAAACTTCTGTATTCCTCTAGGTTTTTTGAAAGAGTGTGAAACATATTTTGATTTTCAAAATATATGAAACCCTGATTTACTCAAAATTAAAATAATAATATTAATTATAAATAATTTGAAAATACAAGAATTATGATTAAATGCTGAAAAATTAGAACAGTTTTAAGTGAAAGTTAATATAAAATGTAATTAATAGGTACCAATGTATGAGCATCATGGAAGGAACACTCATTCTGTGCATAACCAACCCGAGAACCTTTTTCATATGAATATATGATTTTTAAGTGAACTTTGAACCTTCTCTTTGAGGGTTTCGTAACCCTCAAAAGATGAAATCTAGTAGGTGACCAATCTTATCTAACCAAAATAGACTTGTGGTGACTCCAAGTTAATTGGTCATTTCATAATGGCCATTTAAGGTTAAGTTGGGAGTACGATTGTTCCCGACTCAAAATAAAAATAAAAAGAAAAAGAAATATATTTGCCTAAGTCTGATGTATTGGATTTGCGTTCAACACATTAAGAGACATATAGTTATGCATATGTACAGATAAATGGTGAAGTGACCATTTCAAAGAGGTAGACCAACCCCTTCAAAACACTTCAATTCTAGTGCATATGTCCATATTATTTTTACTATATGTACAAATATTTGTGCTATATGGATATATAATTTTTACTACATGTACATATAATTATGCATATGTACATACAAGTGGTATACCAATCCCTGCAAAGAGGTGAACCAACCTTTTTAAAACACTTCAATTTTGAGGTATATGTATATATCATTTTTAGTTTATGTACATAAAGTTACACTATATGTACATATATTTATGCACTTGTACATATGTACATTATTTTTTATAAAATTAAACTTATTTATCCAAAATAAAAAGTACATAAGCATATATATCATGGATGCATAATGTACATATAGTTCTAATATTATGTAAAATTTGACAATGACTTTTTACATGTCATGAAAACAATTTGTATCATAAGTGATATCTTCCCTTAGAGTACATATGTACATTTATCATAAACGTATTTATCATAAATATATATAAATGATATCTTTTGTAACTATAATAATTACACTTTTAGCATAATTATATATATTCAATATAACTGTAAATACATTTTTTAATAGAATGATATTCTTTTTCTATACTATGTTCACTACCATTAGTCTTTAGGCGCAACAAATTCTCCAGCAACTTTGATGGTCCCTGCATAAATCAACAAAAACATCTTAATTCAAATTCTTTATTTGTAAAGCTCTAAATTTGATGCAACCATAAGCCACCAAGTGGACAACAAGCATGACAAGCTTCCTATATATACATTATTAATAGGGCACTAACCTTCCATGAAAGATCTTGTGCCATAATTCTAGATCATATAACCAATTTCTTAGTCATTACTACAAAGAAATTTTCAAAATAAATCATTAAAAGAAAATGTAAAAAATCTAGCTAAAATGAACCATTTGAAGTACAAAAGTTTATAATACAATCAAGCTAAAAGGAAATAAATTAGTTTCTATCAAACGTTATCTATTGCTATTTATGATTTTCATAATATATTGAGATACAAATCTTAACATATCAAAGTAGACAACACTTCAAATCATTGTCAAGCCCTAGCTAGTCAGTTTAATCGCTTGTTTGGACCTCTTATACAAAATACAAGAGTGACAGAGTTAAAGAGTCACCACTGATCTGTCTTAGCTAGATGTGATCGATCACCTATTGAAACCATTCACTAAAAAGTTACAAAACTCTAAAAGAGTGATTTTTACAGCCTGCGTATATTAAAGATATATAAAAGTTGGGCTTAAGAGTCTGTTGCACTACTTAATTCCTGTTATGATGCCTACTACTTGGTATCAACTAATTACACATATCCGAATTTACTTTTCTCAATTTCAACCATACATACTCATTCATAATCCTTTTTTTATTTCTCAAAATCAAAAAAATATCACTAAAAGTATATCATGAGACTCTTATCGGGACTAGCTCAAATTTACAATCAATTCAAAGCCAAAATCATTTAAAAAAGAAAACTTTCTATAGAAACATTTGACTCCAAAAATACTCACTAATTGACTTTATTTCATTACTTTTTATCAAATTTGACTCAGCTAAAAAAATCACAAAAATGGTATATTTAGACTAAATTAAAGAAATTACAACTTTGAAAACAATATTTAAAAACAATCAACTTTTTTTAATTCAACTTGGAAGCTTTAATGTTAGACACTAGGTACCTTTATCGGACACTCTAGACCTATTTCACATAATAACATGACTTCCAGAATCAATTTTGAGGCATCCAAATGCCTCAAAATAGTAAACATTAAACTTGAAGAAAACCAAAGCAGGGATATATTTGACCTTTCAAGATCCCGAATTTATTTTGCATTATTCCTATCACATAAAACTATCCAAGCAAATTCTAATGAATGCTGACTAACTATAATTCAACCTAAAAATATTCAAAATATGTCAAAAAATTGTTTTGGCTATAATGTAAAATTTTTAATTGGACACACTGCATCAAGTAGAACATCCAATCAGCCTACATTCCAAAGTTTCTTCCTAAATCATCTAGAATACCCACTAGGTAAGCCATACATTCTTGGAAAGTTCATTAATTCTACATTTATTTAAAAATATCTGAAAATACAAAAATGACTATTCTCATTGAAAATAGCTCGTAATACTAATCAGGTGCTGAACTAGAGCCATGCAAATAGTGCAAGTTTTGAGATTTTTCTATATTCATTCAATCACAAAATTGGACGTTGCTAATGCAGCCCAACCAATAAGAATTATAGAAAAAATACAAACAAAAATTCCTAAAGTCCATAACATAATCAAATATATCTTTCTTATAAGACTATAGTGCTGAACTGCAATAGTAGCTCTAACAAAACTTATGATAAAGCTAGACCAAACAGACTCTATTCATGTTCTATATGAAGAAACAACAAATATTTCTAAGTGCCAAAACCTAGAATGATGTTTTTCAACATTGGCAATATGCGTTGGAGTCACGCGAATGTCTCCACTCTTATCGCTTATTATTTGTTCCTAACAAGTGAGAGGCACACCAATGCCACTCACTTGTGTGCTGAAACTAATAACCAAAATGACACCAAATAGCCTAATTTGATTCACCTAAACATCACCTAATGACTCACATTAAAGCCTAAGTTTAGACTCAACCAAACACTTGCAAAAACTTAAAAACATTTATATTTTGCTCCCAAATCAGCTCTAAACCAAGCTATTTTATTTAATATCCCTAAGTTACTCATAAAAGAGCTTACTAAATAAAACCAAACCTTGACTGACCTACTGATTAAGTGAACCAAAGCTTGGCCTTTGGGGATTTTTATGAAAATAAGGTTTTTCACATCGTAAACACTCTAACATGTTTTTTATCAAACATATAGAATACAAGCTATGGTTCTAGCAACTAATCATCCACAAAACCTATTCTAAACACAAAATTCACCTTAACCGAATCTACATACTCATCTAAACATTAATTTCCATCAAATTCACATCATTTAACAATTAAACACAAGAACACATGATTAGATTCAATTCAATCAACATGATTAACAATCAAAACATGCTTTCAAACATTTAAGCTCATCAATTGAACAACTAAGCTTCTAAATTCATTCAATTAAGAATAAATTTTAGCATACTAATTCAACTTAACTTAATTCATTTAGGTTTCATCATATAAGCATCAATTATGCAAAGCCCACGCAAGCTCATCTTAATTTCAGCATGGCAAAACATAGCTAAAGATTTTCTAGGTTGTTCGAATGCTTTTACAAGTTCAAGAACTTATGATTTCATCATTTGGAAATAGATTCAAGTTCTATCTACTTAGATTTTAGCTCAAACTAGCTCAAATTAGCAAGATTATACAAAATTAAATCAATTAAGCTTAAAATCTACATTATCTAAGCCAGGTGAACTTGGAATCTTCATTTCCTTATGTTTAAACAACTCATCTAAGCTAAAGAATCATTATTTCATCAACTAAACTTCATAGATTTTAGCTCAATATCATCAAATCCTAAGTCAACAAAATTCAAACCTTTAAGATTCTAACAAATCATGTTCACTAAAACCTAGATCAAAAGAGAACATCTTGTTCGAACCTAGGTTTTAATCTTTAACCTCATTTTCAAGTTGAATTTTAACAATTAATCACTAATCAAGCTTAAAACAACATGAAATCACATGAATCATAGCTCAAAATCAAATCAAAATATCATGGCATCAAGATTCAAGATGGCTGAATGCTATAAAACATGCAAACAACTTGGCCAAAACTTACTTAAGCATGAGCAAGCATGAATCAAGCATAAAAATCATGAAATCAAATTGAAATCAAAGAGAAAAGTGAGAGATTATATCTTCTCTGATCTTGATCTTCCTCCTAAAGATAATGAGAGCTTGAGAGAAAAAAGAATATTTTAGATTTTCTAAAATTTGCTAAGTGTTCTAAAGTTGTGAAATCATGGCTAATTATCCCTATTTACAAGCCTTAAAGTTGGTGATTTAAGCTTTATTCACCCTAGGGTGATCTTAGCTTAATTACTAACCTCTTAACCAATTTAAAGGAAATGATATTACTACCTTTAATGAAAGGATGATTAAAATTCACATATTTATCACATGTTAAATTTGGCCAAGGGTTAATTCTATATTCGTCTTGCATAAATTTTTATGCTATTAACTAATCATAATTTGTCTATGTAAAAATGCAATTAAATGTTCCATCCTAGAGTAAGAATGTGCTATAATGACTTTCTCCAAAAGAATTTGAATTTTCTATCCTAAACCTGTTGGATTAAGCCTCGGGGAAGTCTCAACATTCTAAATTCTTGAAGTCCTTTAATGATCCAGTCCTAATTTCTTGACCTAAAGTCCATGTTCAATTTCATTTTGGTGTAATCAATTTTGAAATTTGGGTTGTAGAACTCTTCCCATTTCAAAGTCTAACATTAGGCTAAAAATTTACCTTTTATGGCTGACTTTGACTATAATTGACTTTTATCCCTTTGTTGACTTCTGATTTGAACTTCCAAAACAAGTCTTTTTTTCATCCAAATATCATCGATAACTATTCAATCACCTTAAAAGACATATATAAGTAAACTTTTGACATTTACAAGTTTTTGAAACCTGGGTCTTGATTTTCTAAATTTAGCACCTACCCCATAATTAAGCCCAGATGCCTTATTATATTAAACTAAGCTCATGAAAACTAACCAAAACCTTAGTTGGACATTTCTATCATCTCTAACCCATCCAAAAAGATCCAAACCTAGAAAATTCCATCTAAACCTTAAAATCGAGAGAAAAAATCAATTAATGGCTAGACAAAATAGGGTGTCTATAGCTACTCTTCTTTGGCTATTGCTAAAAAATCAAGAATAAGGCAAAAACTAAATAGACATGATTTTGTCTAGGACCTAATCAACTCTTTTACAGAAAGTGTTTTCTTTTTTTTACATAAGCAATGTCTTAACTAACTATCCTAATGAAAGGGATGTCAATCATTACCAACCTTCTACTTAATTAATAAAGTGCCAATTCTGCTATTCTCTTGCCTACCTAAATAGATTAGACTTAGCAAGAAAATTAAAAATACTGACTTTACTGGTCTTCTCCTTAACCAAATAAAGTGGACTAACATGTTGCCTACTTCATCGATTTTCTACCTAAT
This sequence comes from Adansonia rubrostipa, assembly GCA_038381775.1. NCBI lineage: Eukaryota > Viridiplantae > Streptophyta > Magnoliopsida > Malvales > Malvaceae > Adansonia > Adansonia rubrostipa. The sequence continues at coordinate 1,932,491 of JBBYHM010000008.1, read as the reverse complement.
TAAATGAAGAAGACTTGGCTTGCCAACTTTATAGGTCTCCTACATAACCAATGGAGTGAATTTGCACACAATGCCTACTTTGATAAGCTTACACATTGCTGAACAAAGAGGACATGGCTCAATAATCTATTTCACCAATTTTTAGCCTAATCAAATGAAAGAGTACAAAAAGAAAAATAACTTTATCGACCTTCTTTCTAGTTAAATAAAGCATAAAAAAACCATAAATTTCACCAATCTTTTACTTAATCAAGTGAAATTGACAAAAAAATTCTCCACCCAATTTTTAGATTAATCAAATGGAGCTAGCTCAAAACCTACTTCACTAACTTTTCACTTAGTCAAATGAAGAGGACAACTAACTCCATTAGTGTTCTACTAACCAAGTAAAGCTATCAAAAGAAAAACTCTATTTGACCTTTTACTTAATCAAACAAAGTTGACTTAAACCTAATTGCATTGGTCTCCTACGTCACCAAATAGAGTAAACAAAAGAAAAAGTTCATTTCTATGAGGCATAACCTTTTTACAAGGTGCCAATTTCACTGGTTTTCTATCTAACTAAATGGACTGAGCTTTTTTCTCTCTGGGGGCCAACTTCATTAGGTTTATACATGGCCAATTACATCGGGTCCTTCCTTTTCTATAGGCCAACTTGACTGGGCTTACCCATGGCTAGCTATATTTGGCTTTTCCTTTTCTTATAGGCCAACTTGATTAGGCTCTCACATAGCTAACTACATTGGGCTTATCTTTCTTATACGGGCTAACTTGTTTAGGCTTACACATGGCCAACTACATTAGGCTTATATTCGGCTATAACCTCTTTAAGCAGATATAGACACCTTATTTTGTCCGGACTAGTTTTTGGTATACTAGGAGTTAGGTAAAAGATGGTAAAATCAAAAAAATAGAAATAAAAGCTGGGGGATGACTGCCAGTGCTGTGTCACTAGGCACTATTAGGCGACACGGCGTCAGGTAAAAAATTTTTTTGGAAGGTCTAAAATGCCTATAGGTTGTATTAAAAAAATGAAAAAATAAGGCTTTAAAAGCCACTTTTCATAATGTCACCAAGGTTATTCAAATAAATACACATATCAATTTCCCATGATCTGTAACTAAGTTAAGGTAAATCGAGAAGCCATAGGTACGTACAAGTTATATTGGAATACAAGTATTGATACGAGGCCTTTATGATTGAAAAACTTGGATTTTCACATGTAATATCGATACAAAGGGTTTGGTATCGATACCTAAGGTGTGGTATCGATACCTGGCATGTTTGTAAATATAGACCTTGGCAGTAGCTAAAGTTATAATTTCAGGCAAAATGCATCGATACACAAGCATAAGTATCGATACAAATCCATGGAGTATCAATACAGGCCTCTAAGTCTCGAGACTGGAAATAGTTTTTTGCTTTTAGTATCGATGCACAGCTCATTGTATCGATACTTAGGAGTAAAAAATACCTTCTATATCGATACAACATGTTTTGTATCGATACACCAAGGCATTTTTGCCTAGTTTGAGCCATTTTTTATCCTTTAAAAAGTTAATTTAAACATGTTTTTGCACAAAGGAACTATCATAAAATATTGCAGACCTCAACTATGGGTTCATTAATGTATTCTAACAAATTTTTGGACTTCAAACAATTAATGACAATGGTCACTTTCATAAGATATATGGGTGTAAGAGGGTATGGCAAGCATATCTCTAGTTGTAGGCTTTAACAGCCTTTCTGCCTCTTTGCTCAGCATGCCAGAACCAATAAGAAGATAGTCAACTGAGCATGGCAGATGGAAATGTCTCCTAGTGCAGAAAAAAAAAATCAAAATGCCCTTTGCATTATCTTCTAAAAAGGAATAGCTAAATAAAAAAAAAGAGAACAAACAACCAGCTATCTCAAAAAAAAACTTTTCACTATCAGAAAAAGCTCTCCAGCAATCCCAAAAATCTCTTCACCCATCCCCACAAATATTCTAGCAACTCTAGCTCCAAAAGTTCACCAAAAACATTGTTCCATTGCCTTCTACCCTTAACCAACCTCTATTCCTATAGCTCCCTAACCACCACCAGAACACCTTTAAAAACTTAACCTTTCACATATTCTCATCCTAAAAACACCCCATCAGCAATCATATTGCCAGAAAGCTTCTTCCTTTCACCCTTTTCTTACTAAACAATAGCACAAAGAGGGAAGAAATTAAACTTAAAGCTACTGCTTTAAAGAAGGAAGAAACTTTAAGTCTTTTCTGGTATATCTTTTACCTTGTCCCATGTATTTTCTGTTTTAATCATCCATTTCATTTTAGGGAACCTTTCATGTTACCAAGACCCTCCTAATACTTCCATGCATCTTTGTTGCCTTGGTTATGATAGTCCTAGGATCTTGATGACCTTCTTAACACCTTAATGTTGTGGGATATATAAACTCACCATACTTCATTTTCATCATTACATAGCCCCTGTTCATGCATCATTTGCCATGTTTCCTCAATATTTGCATATCCATTGCATATTTAAATTGTCACTTTAATGTGCCTTAATATGTCTCAATATTTTCCTAGTGTTTTAAAGAGGCTCATGAAATAAAAATGTTGTCTTGACAACTCTAACATCCACTCTTTTGTACAAACATATTTATATCATCTTTATGCACCCTTATTTGTCATCTTCTTGCATCTATGTCACCCATTTCCATGTTAAAATGTCATCTTTGCTTGTTTGCATGTTAAATCCATGTTTATCTTTGTATTTGCTGTATTTTGTTCATGATATCTACATTAAAATGATTGTTTGTCTATTACAAACTAATTTTTAGAAAAATCCCCAAGTTTAGTTCATGATACCTCCAGATAAAGAATAGCATGGACTTAATGCTTTCATTAAATTGGTTTCCTAATCTTGGGGGTAAATCAACATTTTTGCTCTAGAATTCATGGTGAAATACGTTTATTTTTCAAAAAAAAAAAATCCTTTTTAGTATTAAACCTTTATCTTGAGTCTCATGTCTATTTTGGTGACATGGTCAACGGGTTATTTCATCATCCTAAACTACTTTGGGATTATGGAGTAAACTTTTGAAGCCCATGTTACTTTTTGTTGCAGACATTCGGACATCTTAGGCCTGAGTCTATCTTTGAAAAAACTAAAATATCGAATAATCTCCCTATTTTTGCTCTGGCAGCACTATAGTCTAAACTTGAAAAATTATTTTTGAGCCACAAAATAAATTCTTTGATTTTTTATTTTTTTTCTTTTAAAAGGCATCAAATTACCTTTCCAACGGTATCTTATTTGCCCTCAGATCATCTCGAACAAGGGAGTTATGATTTTTCAAACCTTTGTTGTCTAAAACCCTTAGAACCAACGTGCAACATTTTGTTTAGTCCATTTCGGCCCATCAAATAATTTTTATGAAATTTCCAGATATTTTTCCCAAAAGGTTCACAAAATTTCCTTTTTGGAAAGGTATTATCCATGATCTAACGATCTTGCATAAGCCTAGAATGATTTTTTGAAATCCATCATGTGCTTTTAATTTTACATGCTGCCAGAGCTGAGAAAAACCTAACTTTGAAAATTAATTCCACCTATAAAGTGATTTTTCTAGAATTTTGGCAATATTTTTATATTAAACCTTGTTAAGTTACTTTTCCAATAGTACCTCATTTACCCTCTGAAGTCTTCGGATACACCCAAAAAAATTCTGAAAATGAAGATGACACAATGCTGCTGCTTGTTTTCAACCTAATTCTCAAATCTCTTTTTATCAAGACATCGGATGTCTCGAAATGCACCCGTTTAGTCTCTCTCACAACCTCGACCCCTTTTGACTTGAATCAAGGTTAAAATACAAAAAATAGGATTTCATATTAAAATTTTTGTTGGCAGAGATACTCTAACTCCACTATCAAAAAGGGATACTCCAACCTTGATTTTTTAATCAAAGATTCAAATTTTCTCTTTATTGCTAAATGTTTTCCTAGCTTTGGGGATACTCCAACCCCGTTACTCAAAGGGGATGCTCCAACCCCTTTTTTTGTTAAAAATTCAAATTTTTACTTTAATCTTAACTATTTTCATAGCTCTATTTTAGGGGATACTCTAACCCCATTTTTCCAAAGGGATACTCTAACCCTGCTTTTACCTTAAAAACTTAAAATTTTCTCTCTTCCAGATGGCTCAAATTATTTTAATAAAAATTGTCTTTGTTCTTCAAATTTCCACCGAATCTAAATCAATCTCTAAAATTGTCATCCAGGTTATTATTCAATAATCGAAGGCAATTATGAGATACATTTTGATCGCCCTTCTTTTTTTATGTTCTTTTTTTTTATTGCTTATTTATGGTATTATTATATTTCTTATTTTTCGCCCACTAACTTGTTTCCTTTTGTCATTTTATTATGCAATCATATTTAAAATTCATCTTCTAATGAAATTTACAAGGCGATGTTTTGTGTTGGTATCGCTCTAGTGCCTAATACAAAACATCCAATTTTTTTAAAAATCCAATCCAGACATCATTTTCATAAAAAATCCCTATATTCCTCACATCTTCGAGGTGTATAGGTGATCTAATTTTTCTTAATCCATGGATTCACTTTTTCCAAAACTTCATGCATTAAAGAGGATTATATCTAAATAGAGACCAAATGGAACCGATTTAATTGAGACCAAAGTGAGATATAGTTAGTAGGCACTGATTTCGTGTGTCAGGAGGATTCTAGTCCTTCCCTGCATGTAACCAACTCCTAAGCCCAACCAATGAATCTCTAGACTTTGTAGGCTTTGAAATCATTGTTTTGAGTTTCATAACTCATGATATTGTTTTCAATTAGCATCCAATCTTGCCTAGCCTAAAATGATTGGTGTCGACTCCAAGTTTATGGCCATTACATGGTGACCATCCGGGTCCAATAGGATAAGTAACTAGTCTAACGGTCCCTACCGCTTCATCTTATCACGCCTAATCCAAATCCTAATCAAGGGATAGCTCAAAGGCTCAACCACACCAGCCATTATTCATTTTTAAGTCGAGCACGCTATACCCTTTGGATCATCTAAAGTTTTAAAGGCCTGGCATGTGGCGACAGCAAATGCTAATATTAGTTCTTTATTTTTTTTCCAATCATGGTTTTTATTACCATCTTTCTTTTTCAATCTTATATTTCTTTTTTAAAAATATTTTATACCCATTCTTTTGAATTGGGCAACACTCTTTGTGTTACATCATCATTCACAAATCCTATAACTTTCATTATTATTTTTTCCCTTTATTCTCATGCTTCTTTTCTTTTTAAAGTATTCAATCTCTTCACTTAGGTAATCTTAAACCTTAGATCACTAAAATTTAAAATAGATACCAATTTCTTGATGTATTTCTTAAATCATTAAACAAATCAACAAGCAATGACAAATACAAGGATAAGATAAGACAAAGAGTTCATTATGAGTTTAATTTCAATAATTGAAGACTCTTAACAATCAATCAATATAAAAATGTTAACGATTCATAAAAAGGCTTAATGAATTCTTAACAAAGAAAAAGATTCAATAGCTAGGCTTTCTAAGCAATAGGATCCCACATTTTTAGAGAACAAATTTGGTTTAACTCTCCAAGATACCATTTGATAAATCAATTTATTTAGACATAGTAGCGCTTCTTTTGAAAACTTGTCCAGACTATGTTGCATCTTTTTTTGGCTGCAGATGTCAATCCAAACAAGAGTTAACAATTTCTTACAACCATATAAACCTAACTCTTTGGCATTTAGCTCGGAATCTTGCAAACCCAACAACCTTTGGCATTTACCCTTGTATAAATCCAACAACATTTGGCATTTGTCTTCATGCCATCTCTTTAAACATAGTACTTTTTTACTTTATCAGAATTTATCGAACTTGGTAACTTATTCTCATCTATTTTAGTTTACTTGAATTTATTGAACATAGTACTTTTTTACTTTATCAGAATTATTGAACTTGGTAACTTATTCGCATCCATTTTAGCCAATATCAATGTTCTTCCAAAGAATGTTTTTTTCACTATATAAGGCCTCTCCTAATTTAGAGTTTACTTATCCAAGCATTCTTCTGGATTGGAAGAATCATTCTAAACACGAGCTCACCCTCGTAAAACTATCGAGGACAAACCTTCTTATCATGTGCTCTCATCATTCCTTTCTTGTGGACATCCCATTTTATCTGGGCTAACATTCAAGGTATTAGAAGTCATCATTTAAGGCAACATCGAGGTTACTCAAAGAAGCATGGGTCAATTTTCTACCATCCCTAATGGAGATAAGGGGTTCAAAGAGTCAAAGGTAAGAAAAATGAATATTTTTTAGATGTCTCGATACATGGGTGTGAGGTATCGATATAAGGCTCCATGCTATTTAAATTCCAAAATCTTGCTAGTTGTATAGACACCAAAGGGCATGGTTTCGATACTTGAAGAGTGGTATCAATACCAAGGGCATTTGTATTCAATACAGGTTATGTCCTAGCTAAAATTGTATTTTTGGCCAATAAGTATTGATATAGGAGTGCATATATCAATACATCAAGTTTGGAATCGATACAGGCTTATTGGTATTGATACACCATGCTTTATATCGATACTATATTCAAAGTATCGATACATTATGGGTTCTTTTGCTTAATTTATCAATACAAAGCTCAATGTATCGATAAATAAGGTATGTTTAGCCTAATTTGAGCATTTTTCTCCTTTCATACTATGACTTCAAAACTCAAATTTGGTCACGACATTTGCCTAAAAAAATCCAATATCAGATATAAACTCATTCAAATCTTGTCGATTTCATTCTTGGGCTTTAAATATTGGATTAACACATTATGGAAAGGTCCATTAAGCTTGGCATGAGGGTATTTCATAAAAAAATCTGATTTGGTGAAGAATAAAATCGAGATTACTCATTAATCATCTAATGCAAGGTTTTTTTTACCTACAAGAATTAAGATTATCCAATGAAAAGCTGAAAGGTTTGCATTGGTAAAATGAGTCATCATGTGGTACATGCTAAAAGTCCTAATGCTCTTTTTGCTAGGTCATTTTAATGGCTAAAATCCACCACTATATAATCCAATTTTCTTGCTCAGTTGGGGATAACATTTACCTCAACCACCAAAAACCTTTAAGCTCTCCGAAATACTTCATTCCTATAGCTCCCATTCCACTTTTCCAAAAACCCTTTCAAAATCTTTCATTTTCCCCACTCTGTACCGTTTTAAACCTTTCTTCACTTTTCACTTTTCCAAAAACCTTTTATTTTCCTTATCTGTACCCTCAAAACCATCCTCCATAGACACCATAACCAAAAGCTATTTCTTTTCACTCTTTTTTTCCTAATCCATAGTAAAGAGAGTGAACATTCTATGTTGCTTGGTTATTGCTCAAATAAGGAGCTAGGAGTTATGGTCTTAGTTAGGGTATATTTTCCATCTTTTCTCATCATTATCTCATTTGTGAAACACCATGTTTCCATGACCTTATAAAGGCTTCCACACATTATTATGGCATTGTTTGTGGTAGTTTTAGGATTTTGATGACTTTTTTGTTGCCTTAATGTAGCTTGGATGAACTAAAATGCCATTGATGATTTGGACATTAAAATAGACCCTGATGGGCATAATGACAATACCTACAATCTTTTTACATGCTCGCTTTAAGGCATTGTGATACCATTGGGTATTTTTATTTTGATTTATTTATTATCCTTAATGCACTACTAACTTAGTGCTTCTTTTGTTGTTGCCTTTACTACATGCATCATATTATATCATCTTGAGATAGTTGGTTTCAAAGGCAGTGTCCATAGACAAGTACCTTACCATGGCATAACCACTAGCTATAGGTTTTGAGGATTTTGAGATAGTCAAGGTCAAGTTAGAAATAGAATAAAGATAAAATGGGGATAGCCTTTATCTTATTTATATCTTATAAATCCCAAAACAGGTTGAAATGTCTTTTAAGCAGTTCAATCTTCAAGAATTGAGAGATGTATGGAAAGGTTAGGATGAGACTGATAAAGCAATCTTCCCAAAAGGTCATGGGGATATTGCCTTATTGGTTGAGGTCAAAGTCTACTTTAGATTACTCTGTGCTATAATACAATTTTAAAATCCTCTATATAGTTGTTTCACTTTTAATGGGCAAGATCTAGTCCCTATTTTAGAAGAGTATTAGCCATGCTTAATATCAAAAGGGCCTAATTTGACAAAATTTACTCCAAGTTGGCAAAACCTATACCTTTTAAGAAAAAGTTGGCCAGTATGCTTAAAGTCGGGGAGCACTCGGTGGACTCACATTTAGTCAAACTGGGGAATAGGGTGTGCATCTCATTGGATAGTTTAAAATCTATCATGGGTACTCAGTTAGACAAGAAGAAGATTGAGGATGCTTTTGCATTGGAAATCTATGGTCCAATCATTGTTTTAAGGGCTTTAGGACACATAGAGGTTACCGTGGTGGATATTTGCTTAAAGTTATGTTGCAGCATCAATCCTACTCCTTCCCTCTTAGTGAAGATTATCTAGTCCTTAAATTTTTGGATGAAAATAGGCAAGTGCACTTCATCAGAACATCAATGTTATATGTATGGCTCTTTAGTCTTTTTTGGGGTATGAGATCATTACATCCATGCATGCTGAATTTTAGTCATTTCACCAAGTTCTTGGAAAAAGAAATGGACGAAGATACCATGAAGGATCAATAGACTATAGAGTTTCCAGATTTGAATGCCAATGAAGTGACTTAGATAGTTCTGTGGATCATTTATGGCCCAGTTATATATAAATGCAAGCCATTCATTGGGTGCCTTTTAATGGATTATGAGGAAGAATAGATTATGTCCCACTTATGGCTTTACGGTAATTTGAATACCAATAGTTTGTCCCTATCACTCATGAGCTTGGTATACTAGATTTTAAATACAAAGGGGATGGTACACAGGCTAGCTGCAAAAGATCTTTGACGCATGGTGAAAAACCTACCGTATCATGTTGAAAAGGGAGAAAATAATGACTCATGCTTATAAAGATTGGATAGCTAGGTGAGTTACTGACACCATACTATTACTAGCTAATGGGATCCCCCATGTTCCAATAGATAACCCCCTATCTGAGATTAAGATCTTGAAACGTGAATTTGCATAGGAAAGAGGCATTTTCGCTAAAGAAATTTGTCAGTTGCAAAAAGAAAAAAGACAATGAGAGCACATCTATTAAGTCTAAGAGGGATGGATATGCGACCATCAAGATAAAAAATGCCATCAACGAAGATCTTCATACTTGAAGAAAAACTACATGGAACTTTAGAAAGCAAAGAAATACCAAAGAGTTGCCAAATGTCTAGTTGAATGGGAAGCCAAGCTTGTCTCTTTCACCAATAACTTAAAGGCTTGGAAGGCTCAAGCAAAGACCTGTAGGAGAACTTACTAACACTCATGCAATCATATTGGTTTATCAAAAAAATACACAAAAGTCTAGTAGCTCAAGTACAAGTTCTTCAAGAAGGAAAGGTTAAGAATGAAGCTTTGATCGTAAAGGTTTAGGAATTGTAGCATGCCTTTTAGGCCTAGCAAGATCAGATCAAAAGATTATCAAAGTCTTTTGAAGAACAATGCCATAATTAGATCTTAACATACTAATCTCGATTGAAGTATAGGGAACATCTCTAAAACCACATTGAATATATTTGCATGATTCAAACTAGTGTAGACGACATGGTCGAATTAGCCAAATCCATAAGGTAAGACTTTATTTTCGTAGGAAATAGTGGACAGAACTATTGAACTTTCTAGAACTTGTAATCAAACAGTGTAATTAAATGTGATATTTTAGATTTGATTACTTTTAAACTTAATGGGCTATAATTAATGGTTTGTTTGAATGGAAGATACTTATCCTGAAGCTATTGCTAAAATTTAACCGTCTCTTGCATTGACATTCATGATTTAATTTGTTTAATCATGTTCTTTCCATTATCGAACATCCAATTGAATCATTTGCATACATTATCATATGCATATGATTTCACCTTCGTTTGTGCATACATTATACTTATCCAATTATAGTAAGTCTAATTCAGCATCACTCTAAAGTGTAAAGGTCCTTAAAACTCAGAATCGAACATCCAACACTGGTACAATACCTGTCTGTATCAGAAAGCCATGGAGAACTATCTCTAGGCTTATATCAAGAGGCTTGAAGTTATGCATTGGAAGGTTTTGGAGCAAAGTGCTTTATAAAACTAATGAACTATAAAATCAAGTTGCCAAATTGACAAAATTGTTGGCTATTACCCTAAAGCATAAAAGGCCAGCAAGTACAGCTGATAAAGGCAAAGAACCAGCCAATCTTGAGATCAATCCAAATAAGCGGATTGAGGCCATTAATACTCCTAAAGAGGCATCCCAAGAACAACCACCCCTAAGAGCACTGATCCCACTTACTCAACCTTTCATCTGTATAAACCCTATCGTAGCACCACATTTGGCTTAGGGATATCACAGTGTGAATATAGGATTGTCATCAGTACCTCTAATTCCAAACCTTGATGAACAAATAGAAGAAGAAAAAATAGCCGATTCAAAGTGTACCAAGGCTGTTGAAAATGAAACCAAGTAGAAACTATTAGAAAAATACCTTAGGGTAGTAAAAGGAAGCAATAAGTTTAGAATTACGAATGCTAAATCCTTGGGCTTGGTTTAAACCTTGTCATCCCATTTAAGTTTAAAGTACTAATTTTGACAAAAACAATGGGACCATAGACCCTACTGTACATACCTGTATGTACTGTTGAAAGATGATCAGCAGTTAGACAATGAAAAACTATTAATACACTATTTTTAAGACAATTTAACTGGGGCACTTGTTCTTTGGTACATAGAGCTTAACTTAATCAAAATTCAATCATGGACAGATTTGGCTCGAGCTTTCCTTGATCAGTATAAACATGTATTCGACTAGTTTCCAGATCATTTTTCTCTATTAAATGTGGAAAAAACAAAGTTTCAAGCAGTAAGGTCAGAAATGGTTAAAAGAGGTTGTTTAGATCCATCCTCTATTAACTGAGAAAGAGTTAACTGTCAGGTTCATTGCCACTTTACAAACTCCCTATTATGCAAAAATAGTAAGAAATGTACTAAAGAGCAACTCGATTAAGAGGGCTATCTTTAAAGATATAGCAAAAAGTGCAATCAAGACTACATAATGGTCGAAACCTAATGTTGGAATCAATCATCTCAAATTTATACCAAATCAGTCATGAATGCAATCATTATTGAAGATGAGTGTGAAATTGTAAAGAACATAAAGCAAGTGAGGACACTAATAAACCTAGTCTGGTAAATTCTAGTACTAGCAGAATTAATCAATGTGGTTAAAAAGATAAAAAAAGACCTTGTCAACTTTTATGATTTCCATACCATCCATGGTCATACTCTTCAAACATGTAAGGAGTTTCGTGTAATGGTCCAAAGGTTGATGAACAAAGGAGGCATTGAGTTCTATGACAAAAAGTATCTTCCACTTAGTTAGCAAACATGGTCAAAGAAGGTTGCCCATGGTTAAGCCTCATCTGTCAAAAAGCACTCACATGAGTCTTCATGAACCATCGGTAAGAGTGCCTGGCTTGGAAAGGGACCAGGAAAACATCTATAAGGGATCCCCAAAGCCTTGAAAGTCACCCATCAAATTAACAAGAGTGGTCTAGGATTCAAGCCTAATGCCTAACAATAGAAGAAACAAGCTCAAAAAGTACAAGAAAAGAGATTGGCTTGTCTAAAAGGTCAAGATCTAGATTACAAGCTAATGTTGTTGCCACTTCTATGAGAAAGTTTTTATCCAAGGGGAAACATTAATTTGAATGAAGAAGGAACTATCGACTCTGACAATGTAATGGTTATTTTGAGTAAGCATTTGGAGACTTCTTTATCAATGTAATCGATGAGTCAAAAACTTCAATAACGGACCATGAAATTGGTCTGTGCACTCTAGGATTCGCTTTGAGCATGTGGACTACAACAAAAAAACCCTGTACTATTTGGATCTAATTTGAAGTAATGTTACAAACTAAACCTACATGCTTTTGCCTAAGAGCATCGTAATTTCCTTTCTATGGGCATACTTTCATTAAGCATTGTTAATAAAAATGAGTAAGCATTTTGCATTCCATCTTTTATGTCCATCATCATATTTCTTGTCAAATCTTTAGACTTTCTTTCTTCCCTTTGTATATTTTTTTGCCTATATTGTTTCTCTTTATATTTTCAGGCACCCAAATGAAAATGACATGACTGTTCATACTGAGATTTTGAAAATCAATTTTAAGTAACTAATCTGGACCAACGAGGTTAAATCTGAGGGGGATTTTGAGGAAAACACCATATTACCCAATTTGTTGAGACTAATTGAATAAGAAGAGAAACAAATCTTTCCCCATAAAAAGCTTACTAAAATCGTGAACTTAGGGATAGAGAAAGATTAAAAATAGGTCAAGATAGGAACCTCTATAAACCCATCAACCTGAACCAAATTAATCTAACCTTCTCTAAGAATTTCAAGATGTATTTACCTAGTCCTACCAAGACTGTTTAAGCTAAATGTTAACATAGTGGACTTTATTTAAAACCCAAGTGCAAATCCACACAACAAAAACTTAGGTTAATGAAACAAGAGATGCCTCTGAAGATTAAAGAGGAAGTAAAAAGTTAGTTTAACACATCATTTCTCAAAGTATCTAAGTTTCCCTAATGGGTAACCAACATTGTCTTGATCCGTGAAAAGGATAATAAGGTCTGAATGTGCATTAGTTTCCAAGGACTTAAACCAAGCTATTTCAAAAAATAATTTTTTTGCCTCACATCGATACCTTAGTAAACAATACTGCCAAAAATTCTTTATTTTCCTTTATGCACTAATTTTCGAGCTACAATCAAATTAAAATGGCACCTAAAGACATGGAAAAAACTACCTTCATAACTACGTATAGTACCTTCTGCTATAAGGTTATACCTTTTAAATTTAAGAACACTAGGGCACCTTACTAAAGAGCAATGGTGACGTTATTCCATGACCTTATGCATAAAGAAATAGAGGTCCATGTTGACGATATGATTGTCAAGTCCTCAAAAGAGACTGAGCATATCACCAACCTCTGTAAACTCTTCAAACGGCTACACAAATATAAACTCAAATAAATCCAGTTAAATGAACCTTTGATGGTACCTTCGGTAAGCTATTAGGCTTCATTATAAGTGAATGAGGAATTAAGGTCAATCTCAATAAGGTAAAAGCCATCCCAAACCTTCCACCACTTTATACGTAAGGAGTTTCTTTAAAAGATTAAACTACATAGCTAGGTTTATATCGCAGCTAACCAACAAATGTGATTCGATCTTCCACCTAAAACAGAGCCTTAGTGAATAGAATGATGAGTGCCAACAAGCTTTTGATAAAGTTAAGTGTTACCTATTGAGCCCACCAATGCTTGTACCATTAGTGCTCGATCGACCACTAATCTTATATCTGATAGGTTTTGCCAAGTCTATATGCTGTGTACTGGGCCAGCATGAGAAATTAGTAAAGAAAGAACAAGTTATCTACTATCTAAGCAAGAAATTCATAGAGTATGAAAACAACTACTTTGTAACAAGAAGTTATGTTGTGCTCTAGCTTGGACGGCTTGGAGGTTAAGGCAATACATGTTATATCACACTACATGGCTAATCGCCAAACTTGATCCTATCAAATACTTGTGTGAAGCTCCTTCTTTGTTAAGAAAGTTAGCCCAGTGGCAGGTCTTGCTATCTGAATATGACATTGTTTACTTGAGCAAATAAGCCATCAAAGGTAGCACGATATCTACATTCTTGATAGGCTAAGCTGAAGAGGACTATGTACTATTAGATTTCAAGTTCAGAAATAAAGACCTAGTGTGCATATCCAAAGTAGAGGATGGTATTGATTGCAGCCAAACTTGGAAAATTATTTTGATGGAGCCTTAAATGCATTGAGGCACAGAATCACGATTATTCTGATCTCAGCATATGGAAATTATTATCCCTTCATCGCCAAACTAAATTTTGACTGCATTAACAACATAACTATATAAGAGACATGTGTATTAGGGCTCTAAGCGGCTATTGAGAGGGGGCATTAGAATTTTACAAGTGTATAGGGACTCCGCCTTGGTAATCTATAAACTCTAAAAAGAATAGGAAACTTGAGATGCTAAGCTAATCCAATATGAGAGAGTAATCAATGAACTAAAACAATAATTTGATGAAATCAACTTCTAGCATTTACCTTAAAAGAACAACCAAGTGGCAGATGTTTGGCAAACATGGCCTCTATGTTTGAAGGAACGCATAAGCCAGAGCTTATAGCCATCCAGCTTAGTATTCATGAAGCTCCCACCTACTATTTGTCGCAACATGATCCAGATACGAATCCTAACCAAGCCCAACTTAAATGGCCTTCGCTCTTATATTTATTCAATTTATTATTAGTTTATATTCTCTTCTTCGTATAGGTCATATCATTATTGACGTCTTTTTATTTTTGGGGGCTTGGTGGTCAAGATGAATTGCTCACTCGACTTAACGTTAAATAGTCATTACGAAATAACTATTTATTTGAAGTTGCCACCAATCTATTTAGGCTAGGTGAGATTGGTCACCTATCAGAGTGTGTATTTTGAGGGTTATGAAACCCTAAAATACTAATTCCAAGGCCTGCCACCATACTAGAGATTATATAAATGGATTTGGGAGTCGGTTACAATCATAAGTAAGATCAACCCTCTCATGATGCCCAAAAATCGGTATCTTATTAATCATGTGTTAACTTAAATTTTAATTTTTATTCGGTTTTAACATTGGATGTTTAATTATAATTCCTGTAGTATTTCATTATGAAATTTTATTATTTCAAGAAAGTCTGGTTTCAATGTTTCTAGAAATCACAAAATTATTCTTACACTTTCGAAGAACCAGGTGGGCATGAATTCTCAATCATATCCCGTCAGAGAACCATACGGAATATGAAAGGTTTTATTTTGCTTTAAAACTGAAAAATCTCGACTTCTTATTTGAAAAGGTTATCTCGCTATTAAAATAATCTATAGAATTTCTCACATGTACTGGTAGGAATCCGACATATCAATTTAATTAGGAGACATTACCTTATTTATAAAGATAATTTTGTTATATATAAAAAAATATTGATCTGTGACCTAAGAATGACATAATATGAGGGACATGTTCTTAATGTGTACTTCCGATGTGAAAGTATCCTAGCGTTCACATAAGATGTGATTCAAATACAAAGTTATAAAAATATCCTTAGGGTATATCTTCGACATGAAAGTATCCCGATAACCCTAATGGGTCTTAAGATGATCTTGGAAGGCTAAACCAATCCTAAAAATTCACCTTCGGCATTAAAGCATCTTAATGTGCAAAATGCCTCTAGAGCATACCTTTGACATGAAAGTACATGGTAGCCCTAATAGACCTTAAAATGATTTTGGAAAGGTAAACCAATCCTAAAAAATTCACCTTCGTAGTTAAAGCATCCCAACGTGCAAAATGACCAAAATACCCCTAGGGCATACCTTGGACACGAAAGTACCCAGTAGCCCTAATGGACCTTAAAATAATTTTGGTAGGTTAAACCAACCCTAAAGATTCACCTTCGACGTGAAAGCATCCCTGTGAGTAAAATGACCAAAATGCCCTTAGGGCATACCTTCGATATGAAAGTACCCCGATAACCCTAATGGACCTTAAAATGATCTTGGTAGGTTAAACCAATCTTAAAAATTCACCTTCGATATAAAAGTATCCCGGTGAGTAAAATAACCAAAATGTACCTCGAGCGTACCTTCGATATGAAAGTATCCCGGTAACCCTAATAGATCTTAAAATGATCTTGGTAGGTTAAACCAATCCAAAAAATTCACCTTCAACGTAAAAGCATCCCGATAAGTAAAATGACAAAAATGCCCCTAGGGCGTACCTTTCACATGAAAGTACCCCGGTAACCCTAATAGACCTTAAAATGATCTTGGTAGGTTAAACCAATCTAAAAATTCACCTTCAGCGTAAAAGCATCCCGGTGAGTGAAAATAACCAAAATGCCCCTAGAGTGTACTTTCACCATGAAAGTACCTCGGTAACCCTAATGGACAGTAAAATGACACTAAGAGGCTAAAAGAGTCCTAAATGTGCACTTTTGGCATAAAAGCATCCTGGTGAAAAAAATGACCAAAATGCCCCTAGGGTACACCTTCGACATGAAATTATCCCGGTAACCTTAATGGACCTTAAAATGACCTTAAAAGGCTAAAAGAATCCTAAACGTGCACCTTTGGCATAAAAACATCCCAGTGAGAAAAATTATAAAAATGCCCTGGGATATACCTTCGGCATGAAAGTATCCAGGTATCCCTAATGGATAGTAAAATGACCCTAAGAGGCTAAAAGAGTCCTAAAATGCTCACCTTTAGCGTAAAAGAGTGTCAATAAGCAAAATTACCAAAATACCCTTATCTTTTTAAGAATTACATTCCGTATTCTTCGAAAAACTGAACAAATACAAAAAGTTTTGAATATTTCTATACCTCTACGGAATGCCATAGGAATAATAAAAATTTCTAAGACTAGTAATAAAGTAACTATTTTACCCTTTTAATATAAAAATTTGCTATTGAGTCCCTATACTTTCTAGAACTTCATTTTAGTCCCTACATAATAAAGTAACCTAAAAATTATAAAAATCGTATGAAATTATGTATGAAAATGTAGTCAATATATCAACAAAGATCCGGCCAAATACCTTGCCCTAACCAAAAAAATAAGTTGCAAAATAACCCCTAAACTTTGTAAAATTACATTTTGACCCCTATATGGTAAAATACCATAAACAAACCATTAAAAATCATCAAACCAGCAAAGAATCAACATGAATATCATGGTAAAGATATGCAAGAAGATTCGGCCAAGCACCTTTGGCCATAAAACACATTTTTACGTGTTTTGCAGCTTAGTCCCTAAACTTTCCTAAAATTACTAAATGATTCCCAAATTATGAAAACACCTAAAGCATGTTTAAAAACATATGAATCAACCTTTGAATGGCTCATGAAACTCTCGCCAAAGCTTAAAATAGCCTAAAAAATTTTTTATAAATTTTGCAATTTAGTCCCTATGTTTATAAATATTACAAAATAACCTAAGAAACCATGAAACCAAGGTAAAAATGAGACCAAATCATGATTATAAAATCCAATCAGATTCGGCCAAGGTTAGGAACATGAAATACATGCATGCTTTGGCAAAAAAAA
>JBBYHM010000008.1:1902352-1913473 GCA_038381775.1 Adansonia rubrostipa | reverse complement strand
AATACTTGACTAGCTTCGATATGCCACCACTCAATATCCTCCATTCTATTGTATAAGCAATGGACTTTCCACAGACATTGATTACATTGAAAGTGCAGCAGAATTTTTAGCCTGGTGAAAATGTCTGATGAAGTTTTGTCAAAATCACCAATAATCTCTACAAGAACAGTTTCCATCCTCAAAGCAATGGAACCGATTTGAATCCCTTACAGTTATTTTTCTGCTAACAATCTTTGACATATATTTAATGGCATTATGGCAATCTACACAAGTTCTCAAATTCTTGAAAACCTTGATTGGTGTTCCTGGAGGAGTAGAAATAATTCCAAATGCAACTGCTAACTTCTCGCTGTGGTATGAGAGGTTCTGCTCTTTCTGCTCCTCCTCCACATCATGGAGCACAAAATTGGTGTCCGGAAAATACCCTTCTTCCCTCATTCGCTTTGAAAGCTTACCTAAGAACTCATGTATTTCCTTGGATTTCGGGTGAGAAGTATCCCCCACTAAGAAAACATGCAGCTCTCTATTGACCTCAATCCAACTTAAACCTGGTTTCTTTACCACTCCTCTGTCATCCATCAACTTTCTAATTTTTGTTACTTCTTCCCACCTACCAGCAGTGGCATATATGTTGGCCATAGTAACGTAGGTAGCCGGATTTGCAGGCTCAATCTCAAACAATGCTTGAGCAGCTCTTTCCGCCAATTCAAGGTTACCATGAATTCTACAACCACCAAGTAAGGAAGCCCACAGAAATTTATCTGGTTTTATGGGCATCTTATTAATGATATTCTCAGCTTCCTGAAACCGACCAGACCGGGCCAATAAATCAATTATACAGGCATAATGATCAGCAGTATGGTTTAATCCATGTATGTCCTTTATTGAGTGGAAATATTCCAGTCCTTCATCAACCAGTCCAGCATGTGTACAAGCAGAAAGAACCCCAACAAAAGTAATGTGATCAGGTTTCGTATTTGAATTGAGTAACAACTCAAAGTACTGCAAAGCCTCATCAGGCTGACCATTCTGAGCATAACCAGTGATCAAAGAAGTCCACGAAACTAAATCAGGTTGAGGCATCCCATTAAACACCCTTTTCGCGTTCTCAACATTTCCACACTTGGAGTACATGTGAACAAGAGAACTAGCAGCAAATGATAAAGGATTAAAATGAATCCTTGTCATGTATCCATGAACCTGCTTCCCTATTAACTCCGCAGCATCATCAGCACATGCATTCAAAATCCCAGCAAACGTAAATTCATTAGGTCTTATCGCCGATTTCATCAACTGCCGAAACAATTGAAACCCTTCTTCCCGCCTGCCATCCTTAAAATACCTATCAATCATTGCAGTCCAAGCAACAATATCTCTATCCACCAATTTATCAAAAACATATCTTGCTTCCTCTATGCTCCCACATTTCCCATACATATCCATTAAAGCACTCCAAACAACGTCATCCAAATCCAACCCAGCTCGCGTTATACGACCATGAATCTCTTTCCCAACAATTAAGCACCCCATAGCAGCAGAAGCAGCTAACACACTAGACACAGTATACTTATTCAACTTCGAAAGCAAGCTCATTTCCTTCATTCTGTAAAGCTCCAAAGCTTCTTTAGGCTTATCAAAACGAACATAACCCGAAATCATCGCGGTCCATGAGAAATTATCCCTTTCAGGCATGTCATCAAACAACTTCTTTGCTTCTTTAAGCATTCCCATTTTAGCATATCCAGATATCAAAGTATTCCAAGAACACAAATCCCTTTCGCTCATTTCATCGAAAACTTTCTGGGCATCGGACAAACTCCCGCATTTTGCATACATATCCAAAAGACGATTACAAATAACCACCCCGGGTAAAAACCCAGAAAATTTTATGTGTTTGTGGACAGCTTTACCCTCGTTAAGAGCTCTGTTTTGGCAGCAAAGCTGAATGAGAGTTGAGTAAAGAGAAGCCGGAGGCTTTTCAATTTGATTGAGGATTTGAATTGCTTCTTTTAAAAGTTTTTGGTTGCAAAAATTGTGTAATTGGCTGATGAGATTCTCTTCGGTATTTGGTTTGAAAAACGCCTTTTGAGGGAAATGGGTTTGAGAATGAAATGAAGAAGAAATTATTGCTCTGTTTTGGTGAAATAAAGATAAACAATGGGAAATTCTCGAATTTATTGATTTCATAGTTCCAGAAATTTTGGCTGTCTAATTTGGTTCAGGCCTTCAAGGTATGGTGATCAAATAAATTGACGTGAAATTTGAAATTCAAGAGTTACATATCCTCATATAAAGCTAAAACTTTGTTGACAGTATTCAAACACTCTGTTCACAAATAAAATTTGTTGGGCAGGACACCGAAGCAAAATCCTAAGTCCTTATTCTTTAGTAGCCTAGTCCACGGATCGGGATGGTAAACTTAACTCGGATTAAACTTAAATTTTAAGTTTACTATTTAAAATTAAATAAATTTAAAATTATATATTTTTATTTAAATTTAATTATAAAATATAAAAATATTAATATGAAAATAAATTTTTATTACAAAAGGAGTTTACCGATGGATCACACCATAGTTTGTGACAACGCTACCTATTACAATGTCTTTAGACAGAAGAAAAGACTTGACCTCAACAAAATTAAAGAAGATGATGATGATAATGCATTTAATTAAATTGCTTTGGTTGTGCCAATGAATGAATTGATCAACCGCGGCAAAAGAAATCAAACGTGGTGCGTGGTGTAGAATATGCTGTCGAAAGTACTCTCGAGGCTACAATGGAGTTGGCCGCTTCGGTGTAATGGATTCCATCCCAGCTTACAAATCGAGACCCTTCGTCGCAAACCTGGTACCCGGGCTGACCACACGTCACTCGGATGTTGTAATTGTATGGAGCTCCGCCATACCCGCAACATGCCATTAATGGACTCGAGAAACCTGCGTGCAGCGACATGGTTAAAAATGACCCCCCATCAAACTCGAATCGAAAACAATACCATACTTCTTCGCAACTCCTATCATATGTATAACATTAACATTAACAATAGCTTACCATATTTCCTGGTGTTGGCAATGAGGTCATACTTGATGGCATATATATCAACATAGACTATAGTAGCATCTGCCAACTCGGACTTCAGCTCTATGCATGAATGGCGCAGTGCTTCATTGAATAATTGCGCCGCGGAATTATAACTGGAAAGACACCCGTGTGAATCCAACTCTTTCTTTCGGGCCAACCAAAGTTTTTGAGGGAGACAACCTAATGGTCCTGTGTTGTGTATCCAGAATTTCCGTCCCCCCTGATTATATAATGTCTAAAAGCAACGTATACAAGAAGGAAAATTAATGTCACAACCCTTAATATATAACATATTCATTCCCCTACAGCTAGCAAAGTTACACTCGAACCCAGAGCTTAGTTCAGTTAGTTTACGTAGCCAGTAGATATCTACAATCTTTCTCTTATCCCTAGGCTAAACTTTAAATGTTCATAACATCAAATGCCATTCAGAATTCTAAGTTTATGTCATATATCTGTATTAAAGGAATAATCCTGGATATATCAACAACCAATGCGATGGCTCTTTTATAGTGTTTCAAACATTAATGTTACTTGGAAACAGAACGGAAGCAGCATAACAATGAATCAAATTTCCGAAAAGAGATCGCAGAACCTTTTTGCGATTATTATGGTGTTACCTTTCTACTTATCCCTTGCAGGGATTACTGAACTCACCTTTACAGCATTCTTTATTTCTGTAATGATGAACGGAATTCTTTTGGTTACTTGCGCATATGACAAATTTTTTTCAAACGAGTCAGCGATGTCATTTTGTCCGATATCAATGATGTAAAGTGCGTTCCGGAATCCTTCATCATTGATCAAATTTCTTGAGCCTAAAAAAGACATGTTTCAGTCATTGCAATTAGCTCATTAATTAGACATTATAGCAGATGGCTATGCTACATAGAAGTTCTCCAGAGATTAGATCTTGAAATTTCTCCTACTTCCATTAAAAAAAAAATGAAAAATGAAAAATCTCCTACCATTAAATAAGCATGCTCGTAAAAAACCATACTTCCCTACTTCCAAGAAGAATTTCAGACTTTAAGTTAAAACCTTGATTTATATACATTTGTTACATTCTGGAGTGCAGAGTCAAGCCTAGGAAACGAAAAAAGGATAATAGTTTTGCTTTAAAACTTGTCTCTTTTCTTCACGTCATGGAACATATCCATTAGTTTCTTCCATCCTACGTTGCTTCAACTCTTCATTTTCTTGAAATATCCATGTCTGACTCATATTTGGACAATGGGTACAAGGATATAATCTTCCACAATGCATTGAAAAAAATTAATTATGTCGAACGCATACTAATATCTGACACTCACACTTAAGTCCAAGTAACGTAGTTGCCATCAAATCAATTAGTTCATATGATTAAAGGAATTAAGATAAATACCATGTTAAAATAGAGAAAGAGTGAAACAAAGACATTACCAGCATTAACAAGCTCGAGGGAGCGAGCCTTGAAGTGTAGGAACTGCATGACCTGAATGTTCAAAGAAAAAGGAACAAATTTGGGTAGGGTAGAGGAGCCAACAACTGCAAAGTTTGCACCATTTGTGAACTTGGACCCGCCCAAAGAGTCAAGATATGGGTTTAGAAAACTTGCATTCAAACTTCCGCCTGCATTATTATTAATTATATGTAACTACATTCACATGTAAATTTAATATAATACAAGATGCCTCTATAATCGTGTCGGTACACATGATGCATAGCTGATGTGATATACCTGAGATCTAATACTTCTATATATATAAATAGAAATTATTGATGATTAATTCATTCGAAACTACTCCATCTCCTTGTATGTATGTTTTTCTGGGAACTACTGAAGCATTAATTTTTTTTCTAAGAAAACAATACTCTAGAATTATATATATTGGTGTTAGTATTATCCGAACCGACACTTTTTAATCAAAATACTACAGTGATCCAACTTAAATATTATGAGTCTGAAAGCTGTAACTTAAAAATCCATTATCTTAAGAGCATACCATTACTCGTTAATGTTTTTATCGGACATCGACGTCCATCAAATATTCAAATATAAATATAAAAATATATTTTAAAAATTTAAATATATATAGAATATATACTTCCATCTTAACTAAAAAATTTACAAAAAAGGTTAGATGAAAATTTGTTCTTATCAATTTAGAGTAGGGCCCACGTTTCTTAACTGAATTAAAACAGTGAGCAGACAAGGAGGACTGACTGGCATCGTCACGAAAGCAGAGCTGGGGCCAGTTACTATTTGTGCAGCGCAAACTAGATATGATCATGATCAGCTCATTTTCCACCGTTTGATGCACATAAATTAAGTCAAAGCAAGGGGATGTAAAAACCGTGGAAGTGTTTAGGCTACTTACAAAGAAAATCAATCAGTAAGCGTCCATCAGACAATCGTCCAGTTGATCTACGAAAAAAGGAACGGCCATTGGGAAGATTGACGGGAAAACCAAGTCCCGAAGCAAGTCCACCCGTGTCTGAGTTGGAATCACCGAAGTTGAAGATGATGGGCTGCTTCTTGCATTGGAAAGCACTTACTTGGTGTGGCAAAGAAGCTAAGAGCAATGTAAAAAACAACAACGAGTACAAGAAGAAGAAAAAGAAGGAAATGGGATGAAGGCAAAGTACTGAAAAAAGAGAAAATGGAGATTGGCAAGAAGCCATAATGATTTGCGCTATTTTCTTCGCCTTTTGTTCTTTAGCAAAAAGCGTAGGCTTTATTTTCGTCGTTGTGGCCTTGCTGGCTTGCGCTTTGGAATTGGGACCTTTGTTATGCCTTTTTAATGGCTAAGGTGATTAATAATCCTGTTTGTATCTGTCTAATAGATTAAGTCGGTGGAATTTAGTTAACTCTGTTTTGTATATTTCATTTTTAAAATTAATTTATTTTAAGAATCAGTTATTTAATTAATTCATTGATTATTAATTTTTAAAATTAATAATTAAATAAATTAAATATTATTAATTTTTATTTTATTTTTAATTATATGTTAAATTTAATAATTATGATAAAATATATCATTTATATTATATATTATATAATTATTTTATGTAAAAAAATAATTTATATTCTAAAACCAATTAAAACAATTAAATTCATTCACTTAAATTTAATTTAATTATTTTACTTTTAAAATATATTTTTAATTAATTTTAAAAATTTATTTAATTTAAATTTTAGAATCGAATGCTTAACCTTAATCATTTGCTTTGAATTTGATATTTGATGCCCATACATTATCCGATGATCGAGGCATGTGCCACAAATAATACAGGTTCCATACTAGTTTTAACGTTTTATAGAAAGATGCAATGCCAGGGCTCAACTTAAGGTGACTTTGGGCCAAAGCCCATTCAACAAGCCTTAAAAAAAAAATGGAAAAACGCAACCCCAAAGATTGTTTACATTAATTAATTCATTATTAGTTTAAAATTGTCTTAAAACTTTTACCATGGATTTGTTAGAACAAATAAACTGTTTTGCAATTGATTCTATAACATTTTTACATCCACAATTACCACAATTAAAACTCTTAACAAGAAATTCTAAGATTTGATAAGCCCAAGTTCTTAAAGACTTTAGCGAAGGCAGCTGCACCCATTGCGATATCTGTCTCTATATAGATCTACAATAGAAACTTAAAAGGGTCGAATTACACAAAGTAGGCATTTTATATATATAAACTGCAAAAACAGAACCGAGCAAGAAGTACGCGACCAATATCGAAATACAGATGAACAGAGTTCAACAACAGGTGCGGGATGTCGAAGTTTGGGAGATGATCATCCAATATAGAATCTTTTTCCCAGTGATCATCTCTTCTAAACTAGTATTAAATAGCAATTTCTTCCACAGATTTGTAAAAGAGCTTCATGCTATGAACATAATGGACACAATGGACCAGGACAATATGAGACCAGCATCGTGCACTTCACTACAGTCTTTCTCATATACTTAACCAGCCACTCAAACCATAAGTTCTCAGCAGCTTTATGTCTTCACACTTTGATTGCCCCCGAACAACAGCACCATTGTGGAGAAGTTTGTCTCTTTTTTTTTTTTTTTGGGGGGGGGGTGTTACATCGCATAGACTATTTCTCCGCTGCTATCGACGTCAAGTTCGGATTCAGAATCAAAGTCATCCATGTCCTCGTCCTCTGGGTCCACCATGTAAGGGTTTAAGCCATGGGCTCCAGCAGCTGGAAGGGTAGCCTCGGCAATTATCTGCATGATTGTATCCGTGCTCTGCATAGGTTGATCAGGCTCCTCAAAGTGGTTACCCATTGTGTTTTCATCCATCAGGTCAGCAGGAAGATTCTTTAAGAACCACTCGTGATTTCTAATTTCCGGAATTGTGATTCTCTGTTAAACAAAATAAGCCATTATCAGAAGGCTTTAGTCACTTTGGATTCGTGGGAGTTTTCAAAAGTTACAACAAAAAGCAAAAACAGCCACTTCCTCTGTCATCATAAGTTTCTTTCGTTCCTTTATCTGATGTTCGTGCCCCAAATTAAGAAGTTAGATTTGAAATATCAAGGAATAAATTTCAAAAACTAAGCAGAAAAAACTCACGGCTGTAGGATCGGCAACAAAAATCCTTGAAATCAGATGCCGACACTCAGGTGATATTTGGACAAAATCAGGAATGGCATACTGAACGCTAAGAATTCTCTGCATGAACCGATAAGAAGACATGAACCAACAGATTTATTTGGGGAAAA
The DNA here is from genome assembly GCA_038381775.1 of Adansonia rubrostipa. Taxonomy (NCBI): domain Eukaryota; kingdom Viridiplantae; phylum Streptophyta; class Magnoliopsida; order Malvales; family Malvaceae; genus Adansonia; species Adansonia rubrostipa. The sequence continues at coordinate 1,905,668 of JBBYHM010000008.1, read as the reverse complement.
TACGAGACGAACGAAATAACGAGATCCAGTGACATACTTGGATTGTCTTCCGAAAGTCTTTTGGCTCATCAGGATCCTCAAAAGGGTATGCCCCCACCAGCATTACATACAAGGTAACCCCACATGACCATACATCGGCAATCTGATATCACCAAAAAAAAAAAACCATTTAACTCATTTTTACGAATTTCATATTCTAACATCATTGTGCAGAAAAGTATTGACTCAATTTGACAAAAGACCACAAGAGAGAGTCAGATGATGCAAACTCTCACTGGTGTTTTCTATGTGCCCTTGGGTATCAATAAGATATCTATTGGTCGAGATCATGTCAAAACTTTCAAATATTTGCCTTGCACTAAGATGGCCATAAGACATAAAAATAATTAAGAAGAGTATAAAGAAAAGCTATGTTACTCAAGCTTAAATGTGACTGTCATATACAGATACATGTCTTATACGGATATGTTCAATTTATTTTAAAGTTTTTTCATGTATTTAGAGGGACTTCGGAGGATCATGTCTCCATACCATAGTCAGTATATGCATTAGACAAACACAAATGCTTGAAGAAAAATGAAGAGTCGAGGAAAAGTGCAACCAAAAGACCCGTTCCTATTCATCAAGAAATAAACTACTTATATGTGCTTAACTCTCCAGTTGCAGTTGGCCATATTAAACAAACAAGAAACTTGATCGACAAGCTGATGCTGTCCCTAACAACATACAACAGTCAAAATGGTGTAAGTAACCCAAACCTATCATCAACATTTATCCAAAAGGCTTAAAGGACCAACCATTGATTCCACAAGACAACCAGATCCATCCAGCAAATCCTGGCATTATGCATAAGTAGACCAATGATTTACCAGTCCATACATCCCGTCATAGGCTATGTTACTTGGACTCGAGTGAGAGTGTTAGACACGGGTATGTTCAATTTTTTCTAAGTTTTTCAATGTATTTGGAGGGTCATATAATATCCCCATACCCATGTCCAGATATGCACCGGACATGGACACCTCCAGAAAAATGAAGAGTAGGAAAAGATAGGCGATAGGACTGCTTAAGCAGCAGAGGATCATTTCTAGCCAGCATTTTTGCAACTGCCATCTCACAGGCTAGGAATAGTAAACTGAAGTTTTAAATCAACTAAAGGGTGAAAACCATCATTTTGATGTCATTTCACCAAAACACGCACCTAAAACGCAATGACCAGCCCATTGAACATCTATTTCTTAAGTCTTAACAAGGAATTGCACGTGAATTTTTAACTGAAATTCTATACCAATTTGAACAGAAAGTAAATATACCTTGCCATCATATTCTTTCCTTAGTAGCACCTCAGGAGCAATGTATGCAGGAGTTCCAACAGTGGATTTTGGTTGCGAATGAAGAACAGAAGACTGAGAAGAACGACCAAAATTAAACACATAAATATGATAATGATCTCAGATAACCATGAAGATAGCTAATTCCAGGAAAGAAGCAAATGAGCACAAGATTTTTTTAAACAAAGAATAATTATCATAATCCAACCTAGAATAAGTATAAAATCACCAAAGAACATAATTCAAAAAGTTCAAATTATCGAAAGTATTAAGTGTTAACCTCATATAACATCTAAGGTTCGAGCAATTTAATACCTTGGAGTACCCAAAATCACATATCTTAAGCCGAGGAGCTGGACTTCCGTCTAACAAAGTGTTTTCCAACTTCAAATCACGGTGGCATACTTGCTTCATCGAGTAAAAGAAACCAAATCAATGAGCAAAATAATCTATCAGATCACACATAGCACAATTTCAAACATAAATAAATGGATAAATTATAACTACCATCTCATGGCAATAACTGACACCGGATATAAGCTGTTGGAAGAAGAAGCGAGCCTGCGCGAAAATAACGGACATAGAAATTAGAACAAAAACAAACCCACAAATAAGAAAAAAAAAAAAAGGGACATAAAATGAATGTAAAATTATACGAGAAAAAAACCTCATCCTCATTGAATCGACCAGCAGCACAAATGCGCTCAAAAAGCTCTCCTCCGGAGGCATACTCCATTACAATGGCAAGATGAGTAGGCGTTAAAATAACCTTAAGAGTAACATTTTCCATAGTTAGTTGAATCAAAACATTACCTTAATTTTTACCCAAAAAAATAATAAATAAATAAATAAATTGTAAAAAGAGTAAGTATTAACCTTACCTCTTTAAATCTAACAATATTGGGATGCCTTAGTGACCTATGATTAATAATTTCTCTTTGAACATTTTCATCTATCTGTACAACAACAAGGTAGCACAAATTTAATGCCAAAGTTACAGTTTTTTTTTCCTTTAAAGTTAGTTTGGTAGTTGAGATTTGAGAAGAGTTTTTATTTTTATTTTTTGGAATTAAAATTAATTATTATACTAACAAAAAAACCTCAAATAAAAAAATTTCCAAAATTAACAAAATTAATATAACCCCCAATATAAATTCCTACAACTTAGAGGAAAAAAATGAAAAATCCAAAAACAGAAAACTTTATCTTCAATAAATATCGTAAGTAGGCAAACGGATATATGTTTCCACAAATAGACCAAAGCAAACAAGAAAAAAAATAAAAATAAAAAGAGATCGTTGTTTATGAATTTAGAAGCTAACCTTATCGCCTCTCTCGATGTACTTGACAGCAACGAGCTCCTTGGTAACTTTATCTCTCATAAGTCGAGCGACTCCGAAATTACCCGATCCGATATCTTTAACGAAATCGTAACGGTCGCTGTCGTGCATAATCGGCATATCCATAGCCGGACCGACCGTCAAGTCTGCCCGATCCATTTTTTTCTCTCTTTTCAGTGTCCGATTCTACCCTTTCAAAAAAAAAAAAGATAAAGAAAAAACTCACGACCACATCACCGAACTCAACCTCAAAACTGGACTAAGTTGTTCCTTAGACGACTCGCTGAGTTAAACGATAAAAAAAAGGGAAAGCTTTTTAGTTGATCGGCGATTAATAGAGTGAGTTCTGCAACAGTAAAGGAAGGAGGGGAGGACCTTTTTTGGGGAAGAGGAAGGGATAATTCCAAGGAAATATCTGGTGGACGCAAGGAGGAGAAGACAAATACGGCGTCGTTTTTAAGTTGTTGAGCGGTGGGTAACCAATAGGATTGGCTTCTTTCTATTGCTGTCTTATTATTTGTGGATTAATTTGACCATTTTTTTATTATTATTTCATTCAGGACTTCAAAATTAAAAGACATAAATATCCCTTGCTTCGGATAACATTTTAAAGCGAAGTGAGTCACGTGATTTTGGAATGCTGAG
>JBBYHM010000008.1:1849258-1859650 GCA_038381775.1 Adansonia rubrostipa | reverse complement strand
TTATCCATAGTTTAAGGATTCATGTGAGATTTACGAGACTCATGTGAACTCCGTACTTAGAGATAATTAATGTTTCATAATTATATACAGCAAATTAAACCAAAAAAAAAAACCCAAACAATGTCATGGGACAGCCTCGGCAGCAAGATCCTCTGTCTGAGGATTAAGGCTGAAAAAGAATGACCATCGGCAAGATTTTGCTATTGTCGAAGTACATAAATTTTAAATATTTATATATTTACATATTTAATGTAACTTAACCTAGACTCAATCACCATAAAAATCCGACGGTCTCAAACCTCAAAACATAACATACATGAAGCCACACCTTACCCAACTAATAAATAGCCGAATCGTTCAGTCACTGCACAGGTACACGCAAAAAGCGGCCAGCAGCCGCATCAGCAGTGGTAGGGGTCAGCACTTGGGCAGACGAAACAAACCCACGCGGCAAACGAACGAGCCAACGCCAAAACCGAAGACCCATTTTCTTTTCTTTTCATAATTTCATTTTCTTTTTTTGGGTTCAAAATAAAAAGTGGGATTAGGGTTGTTGTGGTTTGTTTTTTATTCTTAGTGGAAGTAAACAGTTGAGTGAGAGAGAGAGAGAGAGAGGGGAAAAATGGTGAACCCAAGATGTTATTTAGACATAAGTATAAGAGGAGAACTAGAAGGAAGGATAGTAGTTGAGTTGTACAAGGATGTTGTGCCTAAAACTGCTGAGAATTTCAGGGCTTTGTGTACTGGTGAGAAAGGCATTGGACCTAATACTGCTGCCCCCTTGCATTACAAGGTCTCTACCTTTTGCCTTTCATATTCATAGAAATCTAAATTTTTATATGTAAAAATGCATGAAAGTATTCCTAATTTAGTGTTTAATCTTTTTCTTTCCTTGGAATGTGAAAAGTGTTAAAATTCTTTGGTTTGAGTTTATCGGGTGGTAAGGTAAGGGGCTTTTCATCTGAACAAAGTAAAATCCTTTTCTTTGTGTGCTTTTCTTCTATGAAATGTAGCTGTCACACTTCATTAGATCTTAATAAATGAGTATTTGGTAGAGCTTACATGTTTTTTTTTTTTTGCACATTTTGTAATATGTGATATAAAGTAAGTTATTTTTAGAGTAAAAAGATTGAATTTTTATGGGCTTTAACGTGAGCTAAGTTTGATCAACCCGAACTTCTTGTAAAAATGATAATGATGCGATGGTAAGCAGCAAGATAAACTTTTTTTCCCCTAAAATGCAGTTTGATTCTAATGTTAATGCACGTAGACATCACTTGAAAATTTGAGAATAAAAGGAAATTAAAGATGGTAGATTTAGTTGGTTTCTTACTTTTTGAAATTTCACTTTGGTTGAATGATCATATGCTCTCACTTTACATGCTTGTACTCCTTATATCTCTACTCTTTCATTAGAATTTGATGCGTTTAAAAAATGTTACATTTTTCGTTAAATTCTGCAATTAAGAATTGGTCATCTGAATATGATAACTATGCACTACCAAATAGCTTTCTTTACTTTTGCAAGCAAAAGTGTAGCGCTTTTCTCTTTTAATGATAGTGCAATTTTAGTTTACAGGGTGTGCGCTTTCATCGCATTATCAGAGGTTTTATGATACAAGGTGGGGATATATCAGCTGGTGATGGAACTGGGGGAGAATCTATTTACGGCTTGAAATTTGAAGATGAAAATTTTGAGTTAAAACATGAAAGAAAAGGAATGTTATCAATGGCTAATATGGGGCCTGACACCAATGGTTCTCAATTCTTTATTACAACTACTCGAACACCTCATCTCGATGGAAAACATGTGGTTTTTGGGAAGGTTATAAAAGGAATGGGTATTGTTCGTTCCATCGAGCATGTTGCTACTCAGGATGGTGATTACCCCTCTCAAGACGTTGTAATTGCTGATTGTGGAGAAATTCCTGAGGGGGCAGATGATGGAATATCCAATTTTTTTAAGGATGGTGATATGTATCCTGATTGGCCAGCTGACCTTGACAAAAAACCAGATGAAATTTCTTGGTGGATGAAGGCAGTAGACTCTATCAAAGCTTTTGGAAATGAGCAATACAAGGTATTTGATATAATTATATGGTTTTCTGCGGTATAATTGGCTCCTTTTTTTTCCCCTTTTTGTAGATTACATATGGTACATTCTCTATGAATGCTTGATGATGGCACATTTTCTACCATAATTTGACTATCAACTTCTTCAGTTCTCTTGTTCAGAATTTGATTCATTGCTACAATGCTACTCACTAGATATTCCTATTTGTTCTCTCATACAGAAACAAGACTATAAGATTGCTCTTAGAAAATATTGGAAGGCTTTGCGTTACTTGGATGTCTGCTGGGAGCTGGAGGGCATTGATGAAGGTGTGTAATTTAGTTTCTTTCTTTGATGATCACGATATTATTGCCATAATCCTCTAGTTTTTCTGCTGAACTTTTCTCTTTCTTTCTAATTTGTCATCACACAGTGAAGAGCACCTCTTTGCGGAAGACCAAGTCTCAGATATTTACAAATAGTTCTGTAAGATTTCGATTTTCCTTGAAAATGTTAGATCATCAATAAGTCATAGTTATAGGCTTCTAGCATGTCAAGATCACTCCAATCTTCTTTCTTATTTTTTTAAATTCTCATTCATTGAATCTGCTCTGTAATTGTTGGTTCAAAAGCATGTTATGGTGGGAAGTTGCTCTACTTTAGTATCTGTCATCACTTTACCTTCTGTTTTCTGGTTATCGATGTTTGTTTCCTTTCATATAATTGCTGTCTGTGTTGTCTGCTTTAGGCCTGCAAGTTGAAACTAGGTGATCTAAAAGGAGCATTGTTGGACGCAGACTTTGCGATTCGTGATGGAGAAGATAATGTGAAAGCTTTCTTTCGCCAAGGCCAGGTCAGTGCTTACTATTTGTACAGCATTCAAAGCCATGTTTATTGATTCCTTGACACTGTGTACTTTGCCGGGGGCTGATTTCTTGTCCATTTCTTTTTCTAGGTTGAGTTTCTTTGTAGCTGTGCTTTTTTGTGTTTGACAACTGTTGGAGCTTGCTCTCTGTTTGTACTGAAATGCAAATTGTTCAAACTATTAAATGGTTAATTGCATTTTTACCAGGGATGCTTTTTAATTTAATTGCTTATTTTTTTCACCGATGTCAGGCATATATGGCACTTAATGACATAGATGCAGCGGTCGAGAGCTTTAAAAAGGCGTTGGACTTAGAGCCAAATGACGGTGAGTACAATCTTGTCTCCCGTTAAATAGCAGCCATAATTTAACAAATCTGTGTGGCACGAGTAATCAGCTGCTAAACCCCTTCCTTGCTCGCTCCCTCCCATTCTCTTCCTCCCCCACTTTTACTGTTTTGTAGTTCGGAAGAGCTTGCTAGGCTTTCATGTTAGATTAATGACGTGTCATGGTTTTGTCACCTGATAAATTTGCGCACAGTAGTAGCTTGAGTATGAAAGCTGATTTTAAATCATCTTTTTGTTTAATTAGTTTTTGCTATTATCCTTGGAACTAGTTCATTAATATCATTCAATTATATACTTTTGGTAGAACTTGGGCATGACCTTCATCTTCTATCATGTTTTCTGCTCCTCAGGTGGAATAAAGAAAGAGCTTGCAGCTGCAAGGAAGAAGGTTGATAATCATCTTCTACTGTTTCATTGAGCATGTTAAATATTTAATGCTTGCACTTCCCTTTGATTTCATCTGTTGAATTTTTAAAACTATTGCAGATTGCTGATAGACGAGACCAGGAGAAAAAGGCATACTCTAGAATGTTTAAGTAGACCCTTAGTTGAAATTATGGTACAGCAGCAACCTTTACATTTGCTTTCCTATTAACTAAGTTTTACTTTGTCCGGTAAACCATGTTTTGATGATTTGTAGGCCGCCTTTTGTCTAGAAGGATCAATTTTGTTTTTATTTTTCATTGGAGTTCCTTTATAGTCTGGCTGGCATTAGGGAAAATCTGGTATGAATTTTCCGATTTTTTTTTGCTGTGTACTCGTGCATACATGTCTATTCTTTTGATCTTATGGAGTTTATTGTGTTGCACGGGCTTTAGGGTATGCTAAAACCTGCCAGACCTCTCTTCAGGAAATACTCGAAGTTGGATGAATATTAATTAGGAACCGTCTTTTATTCCTTTTTTATTTCTGATCAAGCAGATGTGACATTTTATTCCCAGCAGAAACTGTATTTTTGCTTACATGTCTGTTCGAATTTATCTGTAAAATCTTTTTACACATACAAGACAAATTTTTATTCGAAATAAAATGGATAATTTCCTTTTCTTTTTCATTTTAGACTCTTTATTCTTCCTGCTTTTAGACTTGCTCATCCGTTGTGGCTTCCCTCGCTTATTCTGAACCATTGCTTTGTCTCGAGCTTTCGGGAATGCAAATCCATTGTTTAGGGCTTCGTCTACTCCTTGCTTAGGCAAATCCCGATCTTCTGCCTCCTCTTGTTTTGTTTCTTCATCAATGACCATCTTGTCGTCCCTTTTTCTCCCCCTTGATCTGTTGTCTGCTTGTGTTTCTTTTAATCGTTTTGAAGCTGAGTTCCATGCTGCCTCTGCCAAAGCCTTCTGTTCTGTGGCAATGGAAACCCGCCAATTCGCCAACGATGTTTCTTCTTTAGCTCTTCTCTTTAGGGCATAGAAATCTTTCTGCGTGAGTTCTACTGTGGAATTATCCGTTTCAGGATGATCGATGTAGCGAAGCGCTTCAGCTGCTGATGCTCGGAAAGCTTCTGATTCCATTTGCGCAGCTCGAAGTGTGAGTTGCAATGTCTGGAGAGTCTGTCTCCTTAGCCGCAAGGTTAGTTTTAGTTTGGATCTTGCTCTACGCTCTGCATCCTTGTCTGTCTCCAACTGTTCCAACTCTCCACGTGTTTGTTCCAGAGCCCCGTTCATTTCATTAACCATCTTTACAGCCTCGAGTTCCTCCTCCCTTTTGGCTCTAATGTCAATGACAATAGTCTCTAGCTGTGATTCAAGCTCCGAAATCAGATTATTGGTCACAGAATTTTGATTCTGAGCAGTTGTGAGTTCCGATTTTAGTCTTTCGAGCTCGTCGATGAGGGGTTTGGAGTCTAACCATGATTCTGTAGCGTTATCCTTAGCTCTCTTTAGCTTTTCCTTTGTTTTCTTCAGTTCTGCCATCTTAGCCTCCAAGGTATTGCAGCGTCGTCTGTCGGATTCTCTTGCCTTGTCCGAGTAATTCCCTGTTATTTCATCATCAAACGATTCCATTGCTGTTATATTATTTGATCAAGGAAAGAGATTTCTACCGTTGGGAATTCTTTGAAACTTTTGCATTATGAGTCTGATTTTATTGCTGCTACTCGTAATCGGGTAAAAGTCCTAAAGATTTTTATTTTATTGCCAATGCTGTCGTTTTCCAAATCAAATAATTATTGATAGGAACAAAAATTCATTTGAAACTCCTAGAAATGCCCTTGTTTTGATCGGCTTGTTTTTCTTGTTATATGTCCTGTCTGTTGGTTTTACATGGTTGGTTTACGGCAGAGGAGACAGATTCTTGTAATACTTGTATGATTAATGTCTAAATACCCCTTCTCATGGTCAGGTTCATATTATTATTATTATTATTATTATTATTATTATTATTATTATTAAATTTAAATAAAGATATTTGTTATTAAAATTGATAGTTCAGGTTGGGTTGGTTCGAATTTGTGAAAAATTTTTTCAAGTGGCTTGACTCAAGGGGTATGAAGTCTGTTGCTCTTATGTTTATATTTATGTAAACTTGACAATTTGTATATGTGTGTTATATTTTTTTATGTTAATTATGTAAATATATATACAATATAAATTATTAAATGTGTTAAAATCTTAAACAAAAATATGATATATATATTAAATATGCATAAACTGCAATAAAATGTTATCATGTTTTGTTTAATATATTGTTTTAGTGATTATTAAATATGTTGTGTTCAAAATTATAAGGTTTTTGTTATCTCCCCATTTTTTATAATCAAAGAAAAGGAAAAGAACTTTATTATGTGATAAATGAATTTTTTTTTTTTTTTTACTTCAAATCTTAGACCTTCGATCGAGTTAAGTTGAAGTGGTCAAATGATTTTGAGAATTAATACAAATCAAACAAGTAACCTACGCATTTTACCAAGGGGAAATCCCAATTTTCTTAACCGAAAATATCGCTGTTCAGGGAGCTTCAGGGCAGATTTTTTTTACCCAGAAATAAAATCGTAAAACTTAACATGTCAGTAATCTCAACTTGTATGCCAAGCGTATCCGTAAGCACCTTATTTTATTTAAAAAAAAGGTACCTGCAAAAAATTGTGCCTAACAAGTTCCCTTCGGTAGGGTCTGTCCGTTCTCCAATCTTTTCCTCAGGGTCAGACAGGATTCCAGTTACCTCTTCATCGTAATAGTAATAGTAATAATGTACTCAATCAAAGCTTTGTCTTAACTCGCCACTCGATTCACGTTGTCAAACCTCCCCAATCGCTACCAATGACTGCCTCTAACTCTAGGTAGACTTACTTATCCTTGAAAATTTTACCAAATTTCTTTACTAAAACTCAAATTGGAAACTAAAGAAAGAATTTCCTTTTTTATTATTATTTTAATAAATGTGTGTTAAATTACAGCTGCATGGATGGAGCTTATGCTGAGATTGTGGTGGTACGACACGGAAAAGCAAAGTGGAATGCTGACGGAAGAATTCAGGCTTGAATTTCTCTGGTAAATTTACATTTTTTTTAAAAGATATTTAATAATTTTGTTATATTTTGAAATTTGAATTAGATTAAAGGATGTAAAAAATCGGAATTTTTTTCTGGAAACTATCTGATATTTATGGATATGGCATTCTATGATTTATTTATTTATTTACTCGGATTGCTAATTTTAATCATGTTTGCTAGATCTTCGACAGGGTTCTTGGACTCCTTTTTGACAAAAGAAACAAGATATAATCACGCCGCTGACTCCTCTTTGATTTTGTCTCTAATTTTACATACTGGTCCTTCCACTTTCAAATTTCTATTGCAGCTGAACCTATCCTTCCTCTTGTTTTGTGGATGACTTTGTTAATGTATCATTTTATTTTTCTACTTTGATTACTTTATTATTTTTTTATATCTTTTGATAGGGGCATCTGGATATGGATCTAAATGAAGCTGGCAAGCAGCAAGCAGCTTCAGTATGTTATTAATTGTATTTTTTTTATTCACATGGCCTTTCTTAACTGATATTGATGCCTTAAGCCCATTTTTTTTCCCTTGCCTCTCACTTATAGGTAGCTGAGCGACTATTAAAGGAGCCAAAAATATCTGCTGTATATTCATCTGATTTAAAGAAGTGAGCTCTCGTTACAGCTGAGATGTTCGCAGTTATAAGTGCGGTGGGTTAGAGGTATGAATCTGAAAGCAATGCTCCTGGAGTTAGATGTGTTAAAAAAGTGTGTTTGCAGTTTTTAGGGCAGTTGCTTTTAGAATTCTACGGTCCAAGCTTGGAAGAGTTTGGCATTATACTTTTGAGTTATTTTCCTTTTCTGTTTGATGCTAACCAGGTTATAACAGATCCAGACCTACGTCAGAGATATTTAGGGGATCTCCAAGGCCTCGTATTTCGTGAAGCGCCAAACTTAGTCCTGAAGCTTACAAGGCCTTTTTATCGCACAGGACAGATCAATATATACAATAAGTTGGGATTGGTTTGAACTCGAAAGACAACATTGAGGGATCTATTTAAATCAGTAAATGTGCTGGCTAGACAATTGCTGGCTTTGGCTTTTATGATATTTGCATATAACTTGCAAAATTATGTTCAAATAATCTTCATTTGAAGCGTGGTTCTCTAGCATTTGAATCTGAAGTTAATATCACAGCTATGGTAAAAAATGAAGGCCCAGACTTCGGATTACATGCTAAAGCTGAAATGGACCAAATTGAGTCTAGTTTTTTTTCTTGATTTTGCAACTACCATGCTCTCACTACCTGGAAAGAAATGGTTGTCGTCACTAGCTACCCTTATTTTTGGGCCGTGTCACTAGCTAATCTTCTTAATCCCAGTAACCCACTCCGTCCAAGCATAATTAGTTCGGACGACGTAGTACGGATTGCAGTGCACTGCATATTTATTTGTCTACTGATGGTTTGTTGATCTGTGCCAGTTATTATCCAGTTATAAGCCTTTTCATTTTTGAAACAACTTCAATCACTAGCTCTTGTTATAAAAAAATTGTGCTATAATTGGATAAGTGTGAGTACAGTAAAAGAAAATATGAGATGTCTTCTTGGGCCTTAAACAACGTTTTCAAATTATTATTACATTTTGAATGCTTTCTCGGATTTACGTCGTATTCAGGGCGGTGGAGAAAGTCTAGACCAACTCTATCATCGCTGCACATCTTCGTTGCAAAGAATTGGTCGGAAAAGGTAAGTTGCGTCATTCGTAAAAGGGGAACTCTTGAATCATAATGAAGGTGTAAATTACTGGTTTACGAAAAGTTTGTTATCATAGTTTGTCTAATGTTTAGCACCCATTCAACCTAATAACAAGATGTTGCCGCTGTTAGTGTTTGAACAATTCGCCTTCAGCGACCTGTTATGGTTTCTCATGGTGGTGTCATTAGATCACTCTATAAGCGAGCTTGCCCAGATGGAAAGCCTGGAGGGAAGGTGCTTAATACATCCGTAAACATATTCCGCTTGTGTGATGAGGACTGGACCCTAAAATCCTGGGACGACGTCGGTCATCTTGACCAAACAGGACATCTGAAGTCGGGTTTCGGGTTGACAAAACATCGAGTTAGTTTGATGTTGTACTTAATATGCCTTGCTTTAGCACCTTGTAATTGATCATTCAGGCAATGGCGCTAGAAAAAAAATTCAAGCTCTCACTGGGGATTATCACTACTAAACATTGATTCTGGAACAGCTCTTACATTCATTGAAATGAGACAACTTTTCTTTTAATTGCCATTTGATAGGTGTCACCAAATTCCTTTCTTTTAAATTTTTTTAAGGGTTTATGTTTATTTGGGTTCAAATGGATATATTTTGATAGGTATATATTCAAAATTTTCATATATTTAATAGATTAAGTTTTTGAGCTTATTTTCAAATATGTACCGAATATAAATATTAAATACGTATATACTAAAAAATAAAGAGTCAGGGTGCCTAAATCCTTATTCTTTAAAAGAAAGAGGAGATAAGAGAGAGGAGAGAAGGCAGGATTCACGACGTGTCACGTTAGGCAGTTAAGATTCCTGTCAGCTTGAAAAGTCCGCCAACTAAAAAACGTTTTACCAGCAGAAATGTTCGTCCACGACAAGACTTGGCCGTTTGCATTCTTCACCAACACCGACTAAACTATTCAACTGTGTCAATGTCCGAACATAGTCCTTGGTAAATCCGTTTAGAAATGAAAGAAACAAAATACTTTGATTAATGTTTGATTTATTTTTTGGTTATAATTTGGTTCATCTTATTTTTATTTGATGCTAAATTTAAACAGCTCCATGGATCAAGATTACACTGAAATAATCGTGGTGCGTCATGGAGAAACAGAATGGAATGCAACTGGAAGAATTCAAGTCTCTTCATTACTTTTACTTAATTTTCTCGAGAAAATTAAGATTTTTTTTTTAATTTCTATGATTAATTTAATTTTTATTTTAATAGGGACATATGGATGTTGAATTAAATGAAGTTGGAAGACAACAAGCAGCTTCAGTAAGTATGTTGTTTTAGTAAAAAAAATCTTTCTCTTTTGATGACCTAAATTTACTCTGTTTCTAAAACTGTTTGCTTGAAAGTTGAAAAACTGTTTCTTTCTGGGTTTTAAGTTAGCTGATAGACTGTCCCGAGAGCCTGAAATCTCCGCCATATATTCTTCTGATTTAAAGCGAGCTCTTGAAACAGCTGAGACAATTGCTGCTAGCTTTGGGAACAAGTTTGAGGTATGAATATTTCTCAACTGTTTGATTTGTTTTGTCAAATTGGACTGAAAAATTCATCAGTTTGAATTGTCCTATGTTAGAAACAAAGTGGGATATTGCGAAAAGCAATAACATATACATCAAGAACTCAGGAAATCTATCAGTTTAGTTCATGTTTTTTGGATTTTGAGTAGCATTCAACATATGCAGCTGGCTCTGAATATATGAGGTCATTTTTACACTTTTTTTTGGTTGGATAAAAAATTTTTAAGGTTATTAAAGATCCAGAATTACGGGAGCGACATTTAGGGGATGTTCAAGGTCTTCTCTTCCGTGAAGCGGCCAAAGTTAGTCCTGAAGCTTATAGAGCCTTTTCATCTCGCAGAACTGATCAAGTTATACCAGTAAGTTATTATAACATTAATTTGGGC
>JBBYHM010000008.1:1815457-1843417 GCA_038381775.1 Adansonia rubrostipa | reverse complement strand
ATTGTAAATAATAATAACATAATACATTTACTCAAATTTAATAAACTATTGAAGTAAAAATAAGTTTTGGCATTTGTATGCACTTGAATTAAAATGTAATTTTATTTAATAATAATTAAAATAATTTAAAAATTAATTAAATTTTCATGATTTTATAAGCAGTACACGTATTGGGTAAAAAAAATTTAGCTTCCAAATTTTAAATATGAAAGAAGGGTAATTTTATCTTAAAGTTTTTTTTTTTTTTTTTTTATCTTTCTAACTATATTGGAAAGTTATTTTCTCACTTCTCCTCATGAGAATCACATTCCCATGGTTGTATGAAAGTAATTCACAAAAGAAAATTACAGCCTTAAGAAAGTCAACACTTTATAACATATCAAATATAAGAATTTAATCGGTGGGGATCTAATTTTCAAGAAAGTAAAAACTTTTTATCATATCAAATACCCTCTAAATGTTTGTGATTATTATCTATATTTGATAGTTAAATGCACTTTATATTAAATATGTGCAAAATATGTAAAAAATTAAGATGGATTTTAAAATGTAACTAATTTAGATTAAGTTGATATCCATCATTCATATTGATATTAAAAAATATAGTAAAGTATAAGCTTAACAACTATTGTAAAATAATTCATAACTTAATTATATCATCATTTGACATAGGCTTTCTTTTTTTATTTAACTATCATAAAATATATTTTTATTCAATAGCTAAGTTTTATAAAATTTTACTTATATCAACACATCTCATATTATCATTCGATATTTTAATTTTTATTGAATATAATAACATTTTATTCAATAATATAAAAGCCAAAATATTAATATGATCTTATTTTCAAAAAAGAAAAGAGCCAATCATTAAACAATATGACACACAAAATTAAATAATTTCAATTAAACCTGGCATTTTGGACAACAACATAATTATACGACTTGAATACACATGAATATAATTAAAATATGACACAGTACAAAAAAATAACATGAATGTGATAAGAATATATAATACCTTGAACATGATTATGATGAGAAAAAATAACATTAATATGATATAAATACACTAAGGTTTATGATTTTTTTTCGTTCTTATTTCCTTTTTTTTCCCTTGTCTTTGTCTTACTTTTCCAATCTTTCACTTTCCTTTACTTTCCTTCTCATCTCTTTCTCCATCACAAAAAAGAAAAAAAAGGCACAAAAGCAAAAATAATAACTTCCAACATATGTGATGGTGAAGTAATCCAGGAGATCATTTAAATTAGTGTGCATAGATGCTCATACAATGAAAAAATCCAATCGACCTTGTCCATAGTAGTACCAAGTCACATAGCTTTCTAAAACAATAAAGTTGAAAACATGAAAATGAATACTATGGAACACAAGATTCCTTTCGTATAATTCCAATAAAGTTGAACACATGAAAGTGAACACTATGGACCACAAGGTTACTTTCTTATAATTCCAAATTTTAATGGTCCGACTATAACCCTCTTGGTTTCATGTGAATAAAATTGCAAAATATATAAATGATTTAAGAATTTAGAACCACTAATGGGCTAGATCGAATCATTTTAGATTCAAATAGTAAAAAAAGTTACTTCCCTAAGTTCATACCTAGTCCATCAAACTATTTAACCATCAAAATTTTTTTATTCCATATCTAAAGTCTAGAAAATTTTCACTTCGTCACCCCATCTTATATTATAATTCTATATTTTATTTCTCAATTATTTACTAGTATAGTAATATTTTATTCAATAATATAAAAACCAAAAATTAGTATGACTTTACTTTTTAAAAAAACAATAATTATATGACATGTGTTGCAAAATTAAATATTATTAGAATAATTTTAATAAGATCTCGCAATTTCAGATAATAGCACGATTATACGACACGAATATAACGTGAAAAATAATCAAAATACAACACAATACGAAAAAATAATATGAACTTGACACAAGTATGCAAATGTGTCAAATTTATATAAAACGAATCATTAACGTATAAAATCTATATGAAATATAATATATTAAATATGATTATGATAGAAATAATATGAATGCAACAAGAATACGCAAATCTTTTCATGAATTATCTTTTTTTTTTCTCTTGCCTTCTTCTTTCCTTTTCTTTTTTTTTTCTTTTCCTTTCTTTCTCTCTTTTCTTGGCCTTATTCTTTCTTTCCCTTATCCTTTCCCCTTCATCACAATTAAAAAAAAAAAAAAACTTGTCACACTCAAGCCATGGTGAAGTAATGCCCCTCAGTTGGCTATTCAATTGAAAGAATAACTTTAACTCATTGTTTACAGATGTTCATACAATGAGAAAAATCCAATCAGACTTGTCCAGCATAGTACCATGGCACATGGCTTTCCAAACTATAAAATTCAACAAATGAAGGTGAACACTACGAACCACAAGTTTCCTTTTACTTAAGCAGGATTAATAGAATAAGACCTGTAATAATAATAATAATAATAATAATAATAATAATAATAATAATAATAATGATGATGATGATGATGATAATAATAATAATAATAAGGGGACATGTTCATATCACTAATCCCTCTTTTGGGGCTTTTAACTTCACTGAAAGTATATGGAATGATAATCCTTTTTTATAATTCTAAACTGTAGCTTTACTAGGTAGGAAGGACAGAGCAATGGAAGGATATAAAATTTGAAGAAAAGAAAAATCAAAGAAGGAAAGAAAAAAAGAAAATAGATTTTTTTTTTTTTTAGTATCCTTGGTAGGAAAAATAGAAAAGTGAAAAAAATTATTTTTGCTTGATATGATTTAATATGAGATGATAAAAATAAAAATTATATTATTTTACCATTATTCTTTTTGTAAGTTAAGATGAAAAGATAAAAATTTAAAATATGATAGATAATCTTAAAATATATATACTTGACCCACACCATTCTTATTTTCTTTTTCTTTTTTTTTCAATTTGAAGTGCTTTGTTTTTATTAATAGATGTAGAAAAAAATACACTTTTCTATTTTTTTCTTTCACTTTTCTTCTCAATCAATCACATTCAGAATTCATTTTCATTCTATTTTTTTAACCCAATTCTATCCATCATTTTACTTCTATATCTGATCAAACACACCCTTAATTATCCGTACTATAACCGTATTGCAGAATATGTGCATGATTCAAGTAAAACACTTAATGGGTCAAGTTGAACCAAATTAAGTTCAAATAATAAAAAATTTTGCTTGTCCAAAGCTCAAACCTAGTTTGTTTAACTTGAAAAATCCACTTTACAATTTTTAAAAATAAATATTAAAAAAATATTTTTAAATTAATATATTTTTATAATTAAATGTAAATAAAAATATTTTTATTAATAAAATAATGATATGCTCTTTAAATAGGTCTATGAATGTTTATAATTTGATTAATTTTATTGTTATTTGCTCATAATTAATAATTATTTTATTGTCGCTGGTGGTGGTACATTAAGGTTTCGTTTTTTACTTCAACGTTAGTAGTGGTAAAAATACTCAAGAATATCTTATACTTTCAGGAAGTTTAGCCCTGAATTGGAGAAACACACACATGATAGTGATTCAATTCAATCTGATACACTGATAACAGTCAATGAAGAATTTTATAGGCATTTCTTTTCCTTCCTTTTATTTACATAAGAGCATTTTAATTTCTGAGACAATGTTAATTAATAAGCGTTTTGAAGATACAATTAAAATTTTTATTTAATATTTTGTCCAATTAAATAAAATTTTTTTCTTTTACTCTATCTCCAGTTAAAACAATCTTTATTTAATATTTGAGCAATTAAAACAAAATTTAGGGTTAATCACTTTAATTCGTTTACCATGGAAAAATTCTTTCTGGAACTGACTGATCAAGCTATGAATCACGTTGAGCTATTGCAAATTCATAAAATATGTTACTGATACATATATATCCATTTGCTGACCAATATGTAACGATCCCAGCTGATTGAAAAGAGATGACGCAATTCATAAGAAAGGAACCAAAGGCTTCAAAATATAATTAATTTACTAAAAACAGTTCAAATTGTCTTACACCTTCTGCACTCACGGTTGCAAGTCCCACAGTTTTCTAACACCCAGGCCCACGGTTGTAAATCCCACAGTGTTCTGGCACCTTGTGGGGGGAGTTTGGGTTTGGAAGGCAGTGTTTATAAGGTTCATATGATCTCCCACAGTCTGCTACTGGTTGACTAGGATTGCCAGTTTTCCCAGTTACAGTTCCCCCACCTTGGAGGATTCTACCGCTATGAGAATCCATCAGGAGTTCCAGCTCGTCATCGTCCGCGATGATTGAGGTGTTGCTGCTGTTGATTTCCATTGACATAGCTCTAGATGGATTAATTGAATTGCAGAATACAAGCACTAAAATTGCAAGAGAGAGAAATTTTTTCATCATTTTGGCCTCCATAATTTTTTTTTCCCAATCTCTTCTCTCTCAAACGTCAATCAATGACACAGCTTAAATGGGTCCAATTTCAAGGTCATGGAATCTTTATAAGATGGAATAAAAGATAAAATAATCCATCTGAATTGATGTTTCGACGGGAACATATATAAAATCCAATAAAATAAAGCTTTGCCAGACTATTCTATCCAATATAGCCAAGCATTAAGGTGGGGTGTTGCATCACAGTTTTTATAAATCAATAGTCACAACCATCTCACCACGCATATTTTGCATTGTTAATTGCACGTCCTTTGAAAAGCTTCTGCTATCGAAATTATTTTGAAATGATTCTTCCGTCGAAATTATTTTGAAAGAATTTTAATAATTAAATATTAAAATTCACGTTATACGATTGTCGGCTATATTCAACTATTGAGCCCGTGAAGGCACATTTTCAACAGCCAACCTAGGTATTTTACTAATTCAGCACGAGTTTGCAATATTTTATTCTGTACTATTCTTTGGTAAAATACTGTAATATTTGCACCAGAAAATTTTAGTCATATATGATAATTTTCAACGAAATGTTTTATTAAAAATATTATTTAATTTCGTAGAAAATGTTATTTAATTTCATCAAAAATATATTTTTGACAACAATTTTTGTTAAGAATAGTTTGTTGAGAACGAAATACTATTAATGCGTTTAATATTTCCGACAGTTCTAACAAAAATTTTTGTTGAATATACATTTTTCTGACCAAAATTCCATAAAAATATCTCTCTTGTAGTAAGACGGTGAATCTGAAGCTTAATTTTGATTTACATAGTCACATTTAATAAGTGAATCTAATTGATTGAAACTCCAATCTAATATTTATAATCTATTTTTTTATCCTCGGACTAGTTACGCCTCCTTTCTTAGATTAGAGATAGTAATTTTGTTATATTTTATATACTCTAATTATACATTTATCTTTCATTGTTTATTTAAAATTATGGTTAAGAAGATTAGAAGTATTTTTTGAGTTTAATTGCTATCCTGTAATTTATCATCTAAGAATGATAAAATATTTAGTTGAAGTAAAATTAGTCCAAAGTTGATTTTAAAATTAAGTTTGTAAGTGAGGAAAATTCTTAATAAAAAATCAGAGTTTGGGTTTACTCCAGATGGAATTTATATTTCTTCCTTTAATAAACACAACAGCATTTAAATTTTTGGGACAATGATAATTAATAAATGCAAATTTATTAAATATGATTAATTTATTGATACATACATAATCATTTGCAGACAATATGTAATGACCCAAGCAGATTGAGAAGAAATGATGAAACCCATATCTAATAATATAAGACACCAAAAGCTTCAAAGTGATATTAATTACTAAAAAGGTTCAAAATGACAAATTGTCTTTCACCTTCAGCATCTACGCTTGTACCGCCCACACTTTTCTGGCACCTTGCCGGCGGGGTTTGGTCTCGGAAGGCAGCTCTTATAAGACTTATACCTCTCGCAGTCTATTGCTGGGAGAAGACGATTTCCTGCATTTCCAGTCACAGATCCAGAACTTTGGAGGATTCTATTGCTATGAGAATCCATCAGGAGGAGCTCCAACCCGTCATCGTCGGTGATGATTGAGGTGCTGCTGCTGTTGATTTCCATTGACATAGCTCCAAAGGGATCATTCATTGAATTGCATAATACGAGCACTAAAACTGCAAGATCAAAAATTTTTTTCATCACTTTGGCTTCCATAATTTTTGCAACACTCTCTTCTTATCTCTCAAATGTCAATCAATGGGACGGCTTAAATAGGTCCAATTTTGCCACGCTATTCTTTCCAATGCCAATTATTAATATGGAGTGTAAAATCTGTCAGAAAATAACAGATAAAGAGATTTTTGATGGACTTTGAGGCATGCATAATAATTTTTTAAGCTTTTATAAAATTTTTAAGATATAATAAAGTTATAAATTTTTAAGTAAAATAGTAAAATTGACAAAATAGAAAAATCTTTTTTATAAGCAATGAAAAGTCCCTTGTAAGTAACTTATTTGTTCGACAAACCTTAGTTAAATGTTCTCTTCTATATAGCAATCCTTTTGGTGAAAATTGTGCTCTTTTAACACAACTTTTTTGATAAAAAAATTTCAGATTAATTAAGTATTAATTATGTTTAAAAATAAATATGAAAATATTAAATGAGTTATATCACTAAATTTAAGCTCAAATTCACCAAGTAGACATCTTTGATGTTAAGTGATTATTAACTCATTAAGTGAGCCTACTAACCCACAATATGAGTCTAATAATAATTTGAGCTAAAAAATTCAATCAAATATCAAATTTAACTAGTACAATCATTTATAAATTGTTTATTCTTGATTTTTCTATTCAATATGAGATAAGATTGTTCTCACTGTTATTACAAACTATCACCATCACAGTTTTCATCAACCAATAGCCATAAACATCTTATTACACATATTTGCATAGTTGATTGTATGTTGTAGACTCGTGGAATCAAAGATTTATAAATAATATATAATTATTTTCTAATTTGTAAACTTCAATATTTGATTGTTAAACATAATATCGTTATCAGTTTTTTTGTAGGGTGTATTTGACAACTTATATAAATCTATCTTTTTTTTTTGAAGGAAATTTAAATCTTCACTAACATTTGTTAAAAAGTGTTAAAGCTTAGGTTGGTAGGCGAGAAGAAAAAGAGAGAAGAAAAAGTCTTTATTTTTTGTGTACAAAAGTATTTGTATAAGGGAGTATTTATATGCAAAGAGATAAACTAAATAAGGAAATGGAAATCAGTTGACTAATTGACATACTAAAATTATGCTAAATTAGTTGACATGCTAACATTATGCTAATTTATTATCTTAGCACTCCCTCAAACTCAAGGTGGCATAAAAGATGAAAGCTTGAGTTTGGAAACTAGATCTTGAAAGCACTAAGGTGGATGTGACTTTGTGAAGATGTCTGCAATCTGAGACTGTTATGAGATAGTAACAAGTTGTATGGTGCCTTGAAGAATGTGATCGAACAAGATGACAATCGATCTCGATATGTTTGGTCCATTCATGAAAGACATCATTGTGGGCAATTTGCATGGCACTATGATTATCACAATAGAAAATAATAGCAAAAGAGAAGGATACACCCATATCTTGAAACAACCATCATAACTAAAGGAGTTCAAAGGTAGTATCAGTAAGAGCTCTGATTCTGCTTCTGTACTGAAGCGAGAGACAATTGTTTGTTTCTTGCTTCACCAGGAAATGAGAGATGTACCTAAAAAGAAACAAAAACTAGTGGTGGATCGGCGATTTGATGTGTCTCCAGCCCAATCAACATCAGAATAGGCTCATAACGCCAATAGAGAATAGTAACATAAATGAAGATGATGAAATAGAGTGCCTTTGATGTACCGTAGTATATGAAGAATAGTAGAGAAGTGAGTGGTGCAAGGTACAGACATGAACTAACTCATAATGAGAACAGCATGAGCAATATCTGGGTGAGATACAGTGAGATAGATAACACTACCAACTAATTGGCGGTAAAGTGTACTATCAGTAAGCAAAGTCCCATTGTAGCAGAAAGATGATCAGTGAGTGGAGTGTTAGCAGTCTTAGTGTTAGTTATGCCATATCGAGAGATAAGATCAGTAACATATTTTGCTTGTGATAGATAGTATCCAGAATCATCAGATGAAACCTCAAGACCCAAAAATTAGCTCAGGTTACCGAAGTCTTTCGTCTCAAACTATTGATGAAAAAAATATTTAAAAGTGGAGATACCCTTAATGTCATCACTAGTTATGATCATGTCATCAACATACAGAAGAAGAAGAGTACATCCTTGATTAGTCTTGCGAAGAAACAAGGCATGATCATAAGAGCTAGACTGGAAACCAAGGCGGTTGATAATGGAACTGAATTTGGCAAACCATGCTCGAGGAGCTTGCTTAAGTCCATATAAGGCTTTGCGAAGATGGCAAACCTTATTAGGTGTATGATCATACCCAGGTAGAGGTTGCATGTACACTTCTTCTATGAAATCACCATTAAGAAAGGCATTCTTAACATTCATTTGAAATAGTTTCCAACATTTACTAGCTGCAACTGCAATAAGGCTACACATTAAGGTCAAGTAGGCTATGAGAGCAAAGGTCTCCTCATAGTCAATGCCATATTCCTGAGTAAATCCTTTAGCAGCAAAGTGAGCTTTATATCTTTCAACTGATCCATCAGCTCTAGTTTTGATTTTCTAGACCCATTTGCAACCAACAATATATTTATCTAGAGGTAACTCAACCAAGTCCCAAGTATTGGTGCTGGTAAAAGCCTCTAGTTCCTCTGCCATTGCTTTTTGCCATAAGGTGTCCATGTTGACCTCATGATAGGTGCGAGGTTCATATAGAGAGACAATAGTGGAATAGACATGGAACTATTTAAGACGGACAAATGGGTGACTTACTATAGTATAATGACGAGGAAGGAGTTGAGAATAAGTAGTCTTGTGAAGAAGTAGATGATGGTGGAGTGGGAGGTGTAGGATCCATAGCTAAAGAAGATACAGTGAAATAAGGTGTAGGCTGTATTGAACTGTAATGCCTATTTAAACAACCGGCAGGAGAAATGTCAGGAAACAAAGATATAGTGGGACCAAAAGAAAAATTACCCAGGAGGCTCACTAACACAGAATTTTGATATAGTGGAAAACATCTTATGTTCCCAGAAAGTTACAGGAAGAGAAATACGAAATCTTTGCGACAAGGGATCCCAACACCTATAGCCTTTGTGTTCGATGCTATACCCAAGAAAGCAACATAATCATGCTTTTCGGATCAAGTTTGTTTTACTCATGAGGTTGTAACAGAACAAAACAGGTACAGCCAAAGACTCTAAGAGTTTGGTAGTCAGGAGCACGATTAGATAAACGTTCATAGGGAGAGATATTACCAATGATAGAAGAAGGAAGACAATTGATGGTGTAGACAGCAGTAAGAGCTACTTTTCCCCATAAGTTTTCTGGACAAGAGGAAGATATAAGAAGGGCTCGAATGGTATTAAGAATATGTCTATGTTTTCATTCTACCTGACCTTTTTTTGAGAGGTACTTGGACAAGATCTTTGAACAATGGTACCTTGCTAAGCAAGAACATGGGTCGAGATGGAATGACATGGCAGCCAACAGGGATGATGTTGTAGCGATGACTGAGTATCACATGGACAAATAGAGCTTGGACACATGAAATGCGTTGATGATGTGGCACTGACTTTTTATGATGTGGCGATGATTGGACCTCCCATTATGCTGACGTGGATGATTACATGGATGATTACGTGATCTTATGACATGGCTTACATAATGCTAAAATGATGTCGTTTTAGTCATCTTCTACCTCTACACAATCTAACAAAACTATGTTTTGCTAGCAACAGATTTCAGTAGCACGTGGGGGCGCATGAAGGGACTTCTAGGAGTGGGATTTCGTTCATTATGAACTAAATAAAGAGAAAAGCAATTTGGTATCGACCAAATTGCTATAAAATGGATCAAGGATCATGGAAACTGGTTAGAAGAAACTCCAGAGATGGAGCCCATAAATTTTTTTTATAGAAAAGGCCTGATGCCATGTTAAAGCCTAGATTGTTGGATAAGAAGAAAAAGTCTGTATTTTTTGGTTTGTAAAAGTATTTGTACAATAAGGTATTTATATACAAAAATCTAAATTAAATAAAGAAATGAAAATTAGTTGACTAATTGATATAGTAAAATTATATTAAATCAATTAACTAATTGACACGCTAACAGCTAATTTATTTTCTTAGCAAAAAGAATAGATTATATGCAATCTACATCACTAGAACTAGGTTTGAAAGTGGGAGTGCGGAGAACAATTAGCATCCTCGCAATGATTGTTCAAAGTGCAGCACTCGCTTAGCCTCATATTACTCTAAAATGATATTAAATAAAAATTTTTAATTTTTTTATTTATTAAATATTAAAAAAAATTAAGTTTTTGTTCATTATCCTAAAAAAAGTTTAAGAAATTTTCACCTCAAAATTCAAAAGAGAATCAGTTTTCTATGAAAAGGTTCCATGATCTTTTATACTTAATTAAATTTTATAATTACTTAAATTATTTAAATTAGAAATTTCCCTATGTGCCTTTCTACCATTATGGAAAAAGAATTTCTGAAAATTTCTCCACTTCAAGAATACTCAAGATAAATCAGTTTTTCCTTGTAAATATTCCGTCATCATATTCATTTTTATTAAAATTTAATATTTAAATATTAGGAAATTCTTAAAATTCTTTCCACCATTCTGAAAAAGAATTTCTGAATTTTTTTTTAACCTCGAGAAATAGGTATTTCCCGTGAGAAAACTTTGTCTTATTTATTTTTATATTTTATGAAAAGGGTTTTAATTTATTTTTTATCTCATATGATTTACTTTTTATTAAAAATAAAGATTAATTTTTAATTTTTAAATTTGTTTTAAAATTTTCCATCAATAAAAAACATAATTTTTTTTGGAGACATTAAAAAACGATAAATGGAGAAATTACAGATGGATGGAATAATATTGAAAATGTTCCTCTGTTGAGAATAATCCAATGGACATTGTCCACCTTAGTACGATATCACATGGCTTTCCAACCTATAAAATTAAACCATGGATTGATCACTACGGACACGAATAGATATACTAATTTTAGATATGCTTATATAATATAAAAATATTATAAAATAATTAAAATATAATAAATAAAACATTGAAAAGCAATTGAATTGACTTGAATATATAATTATATTAAAATTTATATAATATAAATTATTAACATATCAAAATTAAAATAAATATATCATATTTAAATATGATTCTAATATAAAAATAATCAAAATACAATGTGGTTATATAAATTTTAAGTTTCGGCGACAGATTACTTTCTCATAATCCCAAACTCTAGTGATCCCTACTAGAACCATATGATCAGTGCTCCTGGCCTCATGTGACTAGGAAAACAATAAAATTGCAGAACAGATGCTTGATTATAATCTGATTAATTTTTTTTTCGTGCTTATTTACATATTTTTCTTATCGTGAAAAAATAAATTTAAAAGAAAGATCAGTACAAGAATTTTCTTTGATTTTTATTCCATGCCTTAATTTGTAGTTTTTCAAAATTAGCATAGTTCCAACTACGATAGTGGGGTTCCCAGTGTAGTTGACATCTGACCTAACCCATTTACTTGGCATCCTTTCCGGGATTAATGTTACCTAGGGATTAAAAAAAAATGACAAATCTAGCTTGACTCTTCTTGAATGATCTTCAAATTGAGTTGGACTTGGGCTTTTGAGAATGCTACTATTATATTATCAAAGTCCGGTCTGATACTGGTGCCTCTAATAGAAAAACACGGTTCTCTTCCACGGATAGAGTAACTTAAAACATTAAAACCTCTTTGTTTCGCAGAAGTTTTATTATTATTATTATTATTATTATTTTAAATAATTTTTATATTTTTTATGTTTATTTGGTAAAAGATTATTCAATAATTATTCATTAGTCAATGAAAAATAAAGTTTATATATACATTTTTTAGAATTATCCTATCTTTTTGGAAAAGCGAACCGTTTTCAGAAAAAAAAAATTTCCATGAGTATGGCTATTGTTTTAGACTAGTGAGCTTTTGATCCGTCATTTATTGGACATAATTTTTCTTTTTAAGTTTGAACTTAGATGTACTCGAATTGAAATATTATTATATTTAATAAATTTTATTTAATTTTAATTCATTAAAATATTAATACAAAAAGTTTTTTAAATATTTTAATATTAAGTGTTTGTTTGACTTGATTTTTTTTAGATTAAAAATTACTACGAAGCTTTTATGAAACATATGAGCTTTAAGGATTAAGTTAAATTTATTTGATAATTTTACTTTATAAGCTCTTTTTATAAAGATATTGAATTTATGTATAATGAATACTGATATTTTTTAAACAAAAAATAAAAAATGGCATAAAACTCTACAAATTTTGGTGTCTTTGGGGTTTTCTGAAAATCGTCCCTAAAACAATATTAATATTGCAAATCCTAAAAAAATGATTATATCACTCAAATCTTTTAAATTACCCAGAAAAATCAAATCAAAAGCAAAAGAAAAGGCACGAAAATTTACCAGAGAATCAATTCACATGTATTGCAGAGAAGCCCATGATTGTTTAATCCAGAATATCTCAAACTAACCTCTAAATTAGAAAGAGATGAAGACGGATCGACTAGGGTTTGCTTATTTGAAGTTATACTTAAATTTTGAAAGGGAATTTGGTAACCTACAAAATCCAATAAATAATTTTTCAGGCACGTGAGTAATTAGGAGATGTTTTAGATTTTGTTCGGTAACCTAGAAACATACTTCGGATTCCTTTAATTTCGGTAAATTGATGTTAGTCTAGTGAAGAGCTTTTTTGACTTTTTATTGGGCCCGAAATGCCTTTGAAACAACTGGCTTTTACGGTGGTTGGGTAATACCCAGAAAACTTTTGAAATTTTTTGACAGCTTAGGCGGTTTTGGGGAACAGCTGCTACCAAAGTATCAGCAAAATTCCACTTTCTCGTAGTGAAGGAAAAATAGAAACCAGACAAACAAGGAAAACAATGTCTTGTTTTTGAAACCTTTAAAGCCAACCATTGATTTTTTTTTTTTTTTTTTGTTCCCTAGTAGGAGATTATGGAGCATGCAGAGATACGAGAGAAACCTGTGTAAATGGAGCATGCAAGCGCTGACACGACGATTACAGAAGCTGCTTAGATCCTACAGGACCAGGTAAGCCTCTCCGGATAGAATCTGAAGTTCTTTTATCAGCAGACTAAACATCTTAAGAATTTGTACTAAACTTTGATATCATTATTTAGATCCATCAAAACCTTCTAGAATCAAGGGCCGCAAAAAAACAAAAGGTTCTCATGTTTTTATTACAATTCTAGTCCAAAGTAAAAGGATGTGGCAACATATCGCACAGCGCAGTGCAGATGCAGACGTTGCTTGTGAATTGATAAATTTGTTCTCTCATCTCTATTTCATTGATTTTTTACATGCTCAACGAAAAAGCCAGTCCAAAGTAAAAACCCAGCATGCTTGCATAAGCATAGAAGAGAAAAGCTCATATTTCCAGTTTTTCTTAAATTTCTTTTTTTTTCCAATTTATTTATTAAAAATAAGTTAATTTTTTTAGAACTTTTCAAAAGAAATAAATTATTTATTTTGGTTTATACTTTTAAGAAACTTTTAAATAAAAGAAAAAAACTCAAATAGGCACTCAATATATATATTTTGAATATTATTAAACATAAATATTTTAATATTTTAATAGTCAATAGTATTATATTATTTTATTTATAAATAATAAATTCTAATCTAATTTATTCTATTTTATTATTTTAATAATGACTATTTAATAGAAACTTATTGTTACTTTAGTAACATTTTTTTTTAATAACGTGAGCAGTTTTGAATTTATTAATATTTTTAAATTTAAAATATATAGTACTTTAATATATTAATGAAAATTTTTTATTACTATTTTCATAATAAATATATATATTATATTTTAATATTTTAAATATATATTTTGATATTAAAATATAAACATTTTTATGCTATTAAACATTTTAATAGTAAAAATTATTATCTCAATATTCTGTATTAAGGAAAATAATATTTAATATAACACAATTGTAAATGTTTAAAATAGTAGCAGAAAATAAAGTATTACTAACAAATAGGAGTTTTCAATTACTTAATATATATCAAGATAATATTTTCATATTTTCATATTATTATTAAAATATATCTATTTAAGAATTATTAGTATTAATATTTTGATATTTTTAATAAATGAATAATAAATATTTTAATAGATATTACTATTTGAAAAATAACACATTTAACACAAAACTACCAAATAAAAGAAAAAAAATTTTATTAAATCATAAACACATCTTTACTTATCCACTAAATGACTATTTTTCAAAAAATATTGTTTGAAAATCAAGTTTCGCGAAATAAATGAAATCTACAAATTTTGCAAAATAAATGAAATTATTTCGTTAATATCATTTATGAATTAATCAAATATCCATTAATTGTTTTCTTCCCGGTGAGACTCCCATAGAAATCAACTCATTAAAATAGTCAATTATTTATTTATTTTTTACTATCATTTACGAATTAATCAAATATCATTTAAGTGTTTTCTCACAATTAGATTCTTACTGGAACAAAATCATTAAAAATAGTAGTCTTTATCATGTTATAAAATTTAGGATTTAAGGACAAAGTTGTCTTGTATTATAGGTAAATATTAAAATTTGTTACTATTATTTATTTTTATTGATGGTTTTTGTTACACATTTGGGATTAAGAGTAAGTTTGTTAATATATTTTAACTCAATAATAAATTTTAGTACTCTATTTTTATTTGATTAAATTTTGCCTCTCAACTTTAATTTTGGATGATTTAAAAATAAATTTTAATAAAAAGAACATTCCTTCAAATATTGCATTTTAATAATTAACACTGATGAATTAATTAATAAAAATATTAAAAGTAAAAATTTAACATAGAAATTTCATTTTATAAATGTAAATCCTTTTGTTAGCTTTTGTCTTTCTTCTATTCTTCAAGCCATCGATGACTAATCATAACATTATTCCTTTGTAGCCATGATGTGAGGTCAAATATGATGGTTGGACATTTCTCTTCGATAATGTTATTTTCAAAACATTTTTTTATTGTGTTTTTCTAAAATTTAACAGGAATAGAATATTTCATTCTTATCAAATTAAAAATTAAGAAAAAAAATTTTCTATTAAATGCCTTTTTTAAAAGAATAAAATTAAGAGAATAGATTTTAAACATTTAAAATAGATAATATTTTATAACAGATATAGTCAATTAATCTTTGCATTAACAATATTCATAGCTTGAATTCAAATAACTAAAATGCCAAATTTAAAATAATCCAAATTAAAAAAAATTCAAATTTTCATTGGCCAAAAATCACCCTTTACTTTAAATTACCACCTGTATAAGTGATGCTCCATAACTTGATTGTGCTTCTGTTTTTTATTTGTTTATTATATATTTGATTTTTATATAAAATTTAAATGCTCTAAAAGATTTAATAAAAAAATAAAAACACATTCAACATTTAACTTAAAAACCAATAAAACCAATTATTAATAAGTGAAGAAACTTAATTCGAATATAAAACCACAAGCAACTTAACACTTTATTGATATAGGATAAAAAAAGTAACAAACAAAAGTAACGACAAAAGAGAGTCTAAATATTAATACTATGTTAAGCATTCAACTCAAAATCAATTGGTGATAAGTGAAGGGACTCAACTTTAACAAGATTTAACTTGTGTGAAATACCATCACTAATAAAAATATATTTTACTTTTCGGGAAGAATTGAGTAGATTTTTAAGGGAGTAAATTTTTTCATAAAGAAAGTGAGTTTATATACATATAATTTAAAAATATTCATTTAAAATTTAATCAATATGAAATAACATCATTAATAAAAAAATATTTTAAAAAAGATTCCTATAGGTTTTTTAAGAAGAACTGGGTAGATTTTCAAGAAGGTAATTTTCTTCATAAAAAAAGTATATATATAAATTAAAAATTTTTAACATCTTATTTTATTATTTGATGCTATGAATTTTTCTTTATATATTCACCAATTATTACTTGATTCATTACAGTAAGTCAACCAATACTTTTATAATTATTATAAATAAGTAAACTAAAAATGATTAGGCATCAATCTGTAAAATTAATTAGCTATTTCTTTTATCAAAATTAATTAGCTATGAAACCACAAGAGGATGAAAATTCTGTCTATATGTGCCTGACAATTCAGTCAAAAGAAATACCATATAAAAATTATTTAGAAACGATAATAATTTTCTATAATAGATAATGATACAAGCACATCGATTACGATCAAACATCTAAGATCTAACTTGAACTACTGACATAAAACGGAGAAAAACAAAAGGAAGTAGGGGAAGGGAAGGGAGGGGCCGAGGGGAAGATTTTATTTACCTAAAAATCACTACAAAGTAATTAAACAGCTGAATACTGGCAAATCCACAGCTCATTTGGGTTGTCGATGACAGTTACGATTGAACGCGTCTCCTTTACATTTTTCAGATCTTTTAACTTCTTTATTATTAGCCTCTGGAGTGCATAAGTAGCCGTACTTATCACGACCACAAGTTGCAATGGCAGGTTTAAGGGCGTTAGTCGTAGGTCTACCGCTCTGCTGCAGGATTCTTCTTTTTTCAAGAACCATTGTGCTTGTCTCCGACTCCATCAAGGACTCGAATCCTAAGTCGGTCTGATCCTGATCACGGCCTAAGCATTCAGCGGACGAGCCGTTGCGGTGGAAGAAACCGAGGCTATTTTTCTCCGGAGAATCCAATGCAGAATGGCTCGTGCCCGGTAGAACCATTCTTATCATCATCAAAAGAAGAACAATTGCTAGATATAAACTTGGCCGTTCAAGGTGATGGTGATCTCCCATGTTCTGCTTTCTTTTGCCAAACTTCTGTCACCTTAGCATATTTAATAATTACTTTAGAAGTGGTTGATTAGGTGGTTACAATAATGCAGCCGTACCAAGTGGATTGAGTGAGTGACTACTTTTTGGCGTAGATAGAGAAAAACTATTGTCCACATAATTGAGCACACGTGCTTGACTTAATGATCTGTCGACTGTCAGCAGATTATTTTTTTTTCCACACACGCGCATATATATATATATATATATATATATATATATATATTGTTTTTGTCCTTCCGTCGTGTCATAACTCCATAGATATTAGGATACAGCTCGAGACATCTTGTGAGATTTTATTTGGATTAAGTTTCATTTTTGATTTCTACGTTGTCTGCGACTCCTTTTAGCATTTCATTAAGGTACTGTACTAATATAGGTTTGTTTAATAGATATTTATAGGTATTGGTTATAGATTATTTTTTATTATTTAAAAATCATTTTATATATAATGTATTATTTTTATTAAATTTAAAAAATAATATATTAATTATATTTATATAGATATAGATTACTTTAACCAAAATTATTAAGTGCTCTCTATTTAATGTTTTCAAAAATTTATTATTCATAGTTAATTCGATGATAATTTTTAATATATTGGGAGAAAAAACTAATCTTAAATGTTACAAATTAAAACCGATTTCCTATTTAACTCTAACCAAAAAAAAAAAAAAAAAAGCTAAAATTTTTCTGTTTCTTTAATTTTGAGTGGTTATTTTATTTCGAAGAATGAGAAACTTCTTGCTCGTAATTCGATTGGAGAATTCCTATATAATTTAGGTGATATTTTTTGTATATAGTTTTTTGGATAAAAAGTATTGTAGCTCTAATAGGGCGTAATCAAATAAAATCAAGTCTGTACTTGACTCGAAATTTGTGGTTTGATATGCAATTTAAATTTGATCAGATTTTATTTTTAAAAACTTAAATTTAATAAAAACAAAAATTGAATTACTCGAGCTTTTTCAATTAAGTTAATTTATTTTAAAAAGTAAGTTTGATTTTTAAATTCAATTATTTGTGCTTGAATGTGAGCACAAATTCAAATTGCTTTTTTTTTTAATACTGATAAAAGATAAAAATACATCAAAATCAAAGATTCAATTAAACTCGTAAGCTACTTGAGTCGAATATTAATATTCTTTAATTGGATTTGTTTGATAAGTTGAGATACTTTAATTTAACTTGACTCGATAATGATTAAATCGAATTCAAATTTATTTGAGCCAAACTAAAAATTTTTATTTTAATCAAACTCAAATAACTTGCCAACACAAATATACACTTTTTGTCTCTAAACGTTAGGCTTAGGGATCAAGAATCCACGGTACTTTTTTCCGTAATGTTTTCTTCATGGATATAGTTAGACTTTTTCATAGGTTGAGCCATGAGCTTCCAAGCTTAGCTCGACCAGAAATATAGGTAAATTTTTTGTTCAACTTTATTTATATTTGTAAATAATTAGTCAAGTCCATTTAAGTTTATTCATATTTTTTAAAATATGTTTTTAATTTAATTTTTAATAAATAAATATATTTTTAATAAGCTTTTCTATTAATATTGTTTTAAAAAAGTATAGTTTGATTTCTATTATAAAAATGTTTTAACAAATTAACAACTAATAACATAAAATTATAACTATTATTATAATATATATATAATTATATTATAAAAATATAAATTTTGTAATAAAAAAACTTTACTTGGGTAAGCCAGGAAATTGAGCTGCTACGCTTCCTTACCACATCCCTGATTCGGACATGAATCCTCAAACGCTGACTTTCCATGGTGCTCCTTGAATGGGAACATGCTGTCATCTTCAAATTTCTTAGAGAAATTGAAAGCTTGTTCCGCTAATAGTGATCGCCTCTTTATTTTATTTTTGCGGAATTAGTATCAATAGAAAGATCAAGGTCTAAATCATCGTCTTACTAGGGGTTCGCTCCTGCACGTTCCATGCTTTAGTTCTTTTTAACAGATTTTACTTTTTTTACTCAAGTACATCTTTTTAAACTTAATAATTTTATCAAAACCTTTTCAAATATCGAGCAAGCCTTTGAGTTTAGATAGGTGATTCGATCCTTGAACAGATTTAGATATAATTTACTAACTAGGATTTAAATTTTATTATTTACTTGTTTTAATGGAATAATATACAGAAAATTAGTTAAAACAAAGACTTTTAATTTAATAGTTTATTGTTTCAAATTTAAAACTTAAAGGAAAGAATAATTCTTTTTATTAGATTCACTTAGAAATTTGCTTCACTTAAAACCTTAAATTTGTATTAAAATTAATGTCACTGTTGCTGCTTAGTTGACAGTAATTAATTTTAAGTAAAAATTAGAGAACATTGAAAACGAAAGTAAACAGCATTATCAAATAAATAATCAACTATAAATCGAATTAAAAAAGTAATTAAGATTTTACTTTGTACTACTTGTTTATAATTTTTAACATTTTTTATGACGCCAAAAAAAAAAAACAGTAAAATAGAATCTAAATAAGAATCAACAAAGACTTGAGCTAAGCACTGTAGAAGATAAATTGCAAGAGTATGTAGAATCTCTCTCTTCCCAATTTTTTCTCGAGTACCCAAAGTTTTAGCAAGAATCTTTAATTTTAAAACAACAAGAATTAAAGTGTTGCATTTTAAGATAGCCGTCCATGTTTAAAAGCAGAAGTCGGGACAGCCCAAAACGAACAAATTAAGACCATTGCTAAAAGGGGGACAACGACATATTTACATAGCAGGAATCAATAGCCATGGCTTTATAAAATAAAATAATATATATTAATTTGGTTATCTTTGTTGTTAAAGTAATAAATATAATGAGATAAATTAGGGAGTACGATAAGATATATTAAAGACTACAATGTGATATTCTTGCTTTTTTTAAATTGGTAAGAACCTTTTATATGAATAAATATTCTTGTACAAACCAGTACAATAATTCATGATATTAATAATGTAACCCTTTGCATATTTTCCTATGGATATTTGCCATCATAATTGAACCACGGATTCCTTTATGTTGTTGCGATATTACTTACTCTTTTACACTCTTTTTCTTGTAATATAATATCTAAGTTTCTTGTCTTCTAATATTTGTAATTTAATTTTTCAAAAATAAAATAATAAAAACTCACTTGCTCACTATTTTTTTTCGATTGAAAAGTCATATAATATGTTTATATTTGATGCATTGACAAAATATATGCAACTTATTCTTTTTCACTTATTTTTTTCCCTTTTTTTTTAATTTTTACACACAAAATAAGTATTTCATAATCTAGTAATATTATAACTTCAATTACTCTCCCATTATATATGCGGGCCGTTGAATGATTTTTTTTTTTTAATTGAAGCTTTGCTAGCACTTTGACATTTTCTTTTTGATTGAAGTTTTTGGTTTTCGTTCATATATATATATATATATATGTATACCAAATTAATTGGTCAATTCTCTTGTTTTATTGTCTTTTTCCTTTTCTTTTCTTTTCTTCGTGTTGTCTCTATTTTTTTACTTATTTTAATTAATGTCAAGTTTAATTCTTTGATAGATTTCTTTTAATATTGTATTTGCCCAATCTTTTTTTTATTATATATGTCCCAACATACTTGTTCCAATGTGATTCTTTTTTAAGGCAAATCAATCTTGATAACAACTACGGTTGCATCCAAGGAAGTTTACATTTTCTTGAGAAGAGTTTCGAATTCTTATTCTACAAGCATCAAAATTGGGATGGTAGCCCAAACAAGCAGACTAGTAATGATTATAATGTAAAAGTTGGAAGCAAGAGAAAGAATAGTGTTTTCTACACATATATCTTTTATATATATATATATATATATATAAGTGGTAACATTAAAAAATATATTATAAGTTTTCGAACTAACAATTCTTACAAAATATAACAAAAAAGAACATTATTATCTTAATTTTTTTTTTAGAAATATCATCGTGTGTAACAAAAGAAAAATATAATTAATCAACTATTTTTAAATTTAGCAAAAGTAATGAATTAAATATAAAAAAATTTCACTACAACATTAATTAAATAAGGGTTTATTTAATTAGTGACCATAATCACTAGTTAAAAATTATTTAATTACTAATTTTGGAAATTTTATTTTTTTTTACAATTAATGCTTTACTTTTACTTATTAAAGAAAAACTAATCTATTCTTACATATTTTTCTTTTAGTATGATACCGGTTAGCATTTCAATTAAATAATTCCAAACCGTGCTTATAAACACTAATTAACTTGATATATTTTATATGCTTATTTACTTTTTTTCAATTAGATGTGTTCATGGATAGGGTCATAGTCTAAAATATTTTTACATTTTTTGCTCAAGCTTGAATAGGGTTTAGTTTGATCTGAAAACTCGAATTGCTTTTGAAATATCAATAAAAATTTTAAAAATTATATTTATATATTGTCATAATTAAATTTAAATTTTTAATTATTAAATAATAATTTAGATGAACCCAAATTCAAAAAAAAAAAAAAAACTTATGTCAAAGCTTGATCGAAATGAACTGGGCAAGTAGCCTGGCCTCGACAAATTTACTTCCAATTCATATTTGTATGATCTGCAACGTGCAAAATGTTGGATCGATTGTTTAATTCAAGTATACTTTTATCAAACATTTTTTTTTCAAGGTTTGATTTTTTACTTTTAAGGCTATTTGCTTCCTTAATGCCTTAGCCTCTAGTAGATTTTGGAGGTTTGCTTTTTATAAGTCATTGGGACAATAAAAAATAAAATTGATATTAGTGACTTCCTGTTTGTTTCATGAGAAAATATAATGAGTCATTCTTTATTTTTTTTAAATTTGATTGTGTTTATTTGGTAACTTTTTTACTAATTTAGATTATAATTTTAAAAATAATATCGAGTTTACAAATTTACACACATATATATTGCTTTTTGGAGTATATTTTTTGCATGTGCCAATATGATTTGATTGCAAAATATGTAAATTTTCTGTTCATGTTATAATGTTATGTCTAAAAAATATCTTTTTTTTTTTCAATTTTTTTCTTTTATGGTTGACAATGCTACATCAAGTTCCTAATTTTTTTTTTAATCCAAATCAGAATTTATAAATTTATATCTTTTAATATCTGGTATTAAAAGATTTGATGAAAAGCATAAATCATAGCAATTTAGTAGTCAAATTATCATTTAATTATTAATGAATTTTTAATCATAAATTATGCATTTTACTAGGTTATTACAATCAAAATTATAAAAGAAAAGAAAAAACATTAATTAACTCATACACGACCTACTCTCTCTCTCTCTCTCTCTCTCTCTCTCTCTCTCTCTCTCTCTCTCTCTCTCTCTCTCTCTCTCTCTTTATTTGTTTCTATCCCAATCAATACCGTTTATTAGATGATCTTCCTACCTTCTATGATGAACAAAATTTTTTGTACTATATAGATATAATAACTAGATAAGGTTAAAATTAGATCAGGTTACTGTTAAAAATCATATACTATGATTGCAATAATTACCCTTACTGCTAAAATTTTATCTGGTATACGCATTTTAATATATAAGATTAAAATTTTAACTGCAAATAATGAAATTTATATTTGCTTTGATTCAGTTTTCTAACAATTTGAAATTAATAAAAATATAATATATAAAACCATTTACAAAATTTACAAATAGTAATATATTTAAGTATTTAATTCAATAATTAATCCATCACAAGTAAAAATAGAGAACAATGGTATAAAATTACGGACGGTGAAGATAGTTGAAGAAATTAAAAGATAAAAGATACACAGACCACTAAATCTAAAACAATACACCAAAAGAAAACTTGTAAATAATCCCCCCCCCCCCCCCAAAAAAAATTGAAAAACATGTAATTTGGCGCCCATACAGAATGGAATTTAGGACTATATAGTAGAAACAAGGACACGTCAGAAAGCATCAACATGCCGAAAAGCTAACAAGAAATGCACTTTCCCGCTTTCTTTTTTTAATCATAAATGCAATTTTGCTGATCGAATTCACGAGATATTTGAGAAGAAACAAGCAGTCCAACCTAATGTCTTCGACGTCCACTCTAATTCTATCAATGAGAGAACCCTTATTAATTATGACGTCTTTAAACTAAGAAAATAAAAGCTTTATTTACTCACTATTTGCAACCACGATTCTGTATGTATATACAGTGTTCTCCCTTTCGGGGGTTTGGGTTTTTGCCTGTCACGCAGGGAGTATAAGGAGCACCTTTCCCACAATCTATTACCGGTTTACCTTTATTGTTGGACCCCTTGCTTGGTACTCCCGCTTTAATTGTGGTGGCCTTTTGATCAGCCGAAAAGACGAGGTTTGCGTCGTTGATGATGAGGCACTCCTGCATGGAGCCACTGCAGTTCAGTGAACCAGAGCTGTTGCTTCTTGTTATAGCTGAAAATGCTGACGCCCGATTATTTTTCAATATAAGAACCATAGCCATCACGACCAAGGATGCTATACGTTGGAGACCAGCAGCACTCTTCACATTGCTTCCCATTTTTTTTTCTCCTTGTTTTCTCTCAGCAGTTTAATTTTCTCTCTTGACAAGTGAAAGAACTTGCTTGTTCTTATGGGATTATAAGTGGATCGAGGTTTAATTTATAAAAGATCAAGAATTTTCTATTATCAGTTATCCTTTTAGCTCCTACATGCCCCCATGGGCTGCGGTGCGGTCCTAAGACAAGAATGGATTAGACATAAATAAAACATAAAACAAGTAATCAATGCGTACGACTGTCGGCCACATGGGTTGCTCGATTGATTTTATTCACACTTGCCAATTCCAGTACAGAACTGATGCCAAACTGAAGCTGTTATTTGAGACTATGGTTAATATATAAATTGATTCTTATACTATATATTTTTTAATAGTTTGATAGGTTAAAATAATAAAAAAATTTATATTTTATTATTTTATTTAGATAAGTTCTTATATTTTTATTACATTCAAGTTTATTCTTAATCTTTATTTGTATCCAAATAAATCTTTTAACTTTAAAATGATACTTAAGAAAGCCAATAACCTTTAATTTATATATGAGTATACTCTTTAACACAAAAAAGAGATGTCAATAAGTCAAGTCATAATATAAAAATTTTTTTATATTTCTTGTTCAAGCCCCAATCAGGCCTAACCTAAAAGTTCTAATTACTGATTATAAATTAATAAAAAAATTTTAAAAATTACATTTTATTAATATTTATATTTTTGTATAATTAAATATTAATATATTTTTTATTATTAAATATTATTTAAGTAGACCCAAGTTAAAAAATATTATGTTTAAAACTCGACTTATAGATAAATTTAAGCATAAATTAATATTTTATTTAAAATAAGGGTTTATTTCACCGCCAGAAATTGCTTATAAAGTGACAGAAAAACTGTCACAGAATACTAGAGGTCCGGCACTATTTTTATTCTAGCTGGTAACTATGTGAAAATCACAATTTTTAGCAATATAAATATTTTCATATTTTAATAATAAAAAATACCTACTATTTTTAATATTCTTTAATATTAAATATTAATATCCATATTTCTAATATTTTACTAATACTATGTTAATATTTTTAATATCTAATAATAAAATCAAAAGTAATATTTGAAATTACTACTATAAATAACATTTTTAATATTAATAGTTATTATTACAAATTATAAAGTACAAATATCGACAAATTTATGAGGAAAATGTGCTCAAATTCAAAACAGTGTAACGTACATTCCTATTAACTTACGATAAAGATAAATAAATTAACAATACAACTAGGAGGATACAAAAGAAATATTAAAAAAATAATTTTAACTCCATACATCCTTTAGACCATTACTTCCTCAATGCATTCTTGCATACATAGAAGCTCACCGGTGTGTGTTTCACTAGAGGAACAAAGCATTTCAGGGAAGTGTTTCTTAACGTCTAATCAAAAGCATGAAGGCTCTGAAATATGAACTTACGTAAGAGGATATGTAGTTTGCTCTGTCAATACAAAGGTCAAGTCCGGAGAAAACACGGCTTTCCTAATTACGTTACTCACCTAGAAGCAGACTATCGTTAATTTTATTTTATAATCCTTTCGAACAGGATAGATAAGCATACAATTGCAGTCCAGTTCCCATGTTATTTTTTTGGATTTTTGGCATATAATCAGCATGCTGGGGGAAGTTATGCTTTGCTTTCCAAGTATTCCAGTTTTGACACTCATAAATCTAGTTTGCAGTTCTGCCTTATTGAACTTATATCATTCAGCAATAGAATTATGTTGCCATGGTCCTGAAATGACTTATCATCGGTTAACGGGGAAGAACCCCTCTAAAATTGCCTTGAAATTTGTAGGCTATCTTAAAATTGGTTGTGGATTTTAAAAGACGTTAATACAAAACGCGATGTTTGATGGAATAAAAATTCCCTGTGTATGGCTGACAGAAGGAAATGAATTAAATTTTATATAATTATAATCTTACGGTTCGGTTCTTCAGTCTGAAACGGGTCAGTAAGTATTTATGGTTGTAGATCATCTTAGTAGAGTTGGTCCTATAAAATTTCGAGCATGAACGCCTAAAATAGCCTAGCAAAATCATGCATCCAGATCAATATAAAAGTCAGAAGTATTTGAACAGAAAATTACAGATTTGCAGATTAGAAGGAACTCTTCTAAAGACAGTAGAGATTGTTTTCCTTTGGAGAAAGGGAGCTGGACGATGATGGTTGGACAACACAATGTGGACAAGAAAAACTCTTTTTCGACCTCGACAAGATTAACACTGCCATGAAGAAGAAGTAAAGTGCAGCAGCGATTGAAATTTTGCACCAAGAGAAGTGCAAAGGCAAAGACATGCTGAAGAGAATAGCATTTAGGGTTTTTAATTTTTTATTAGGCTTGAAATCTATAGCCTAAATATTTCAAAACCTTAAATTAAGCTCAAACAACAAAGTTTTTATATTTTGGGCTATTTTATTTTTGGTCTTTATAAATGGATCAAATAATTTAAAATTAATTACAATTAAAAGTAAATTTGATAAATAAAATATTTCTAAAAATATAAAATATAATTTTATTTATATAAAATATTAATGTATTATATTTTTAAAAATTATTCAATATGATTTTATTCATAAATCATTATTATAATCAAACCAATAATTCATGCAACTATATATGTTTAAGTATATGTAAAACGTGAAAAAACATAAAGATTATTAACTATTTTTTGTATCTCCGTGATGACAAAATTTTTCATCACTAAATTAGTAATAGTAAATTCGTCACTAAATTTTTCATAGTAAAATGTTTACATATAAAAACTTATTTTTTTGAAAAAAATTGATAAGTTAATTATATTTGTCAAAGATCGGTTACTAATTTTCATTATTATTTATAATTTTAATCCTTGTGATAGAATTTTTGTCACAAATATTCTGTTTCTAATTTAATGACAGAATTTTTGTCACAAAAACTGTCACAATGATATTTCATTTATTAAAAATTAACTAATTAATAAAAGCTGTAACACGTCCGTCACTATGAGCTATCACTATTTATAATTTCAATTATTGTGACATAAATTTCTGTCACCAATAGTTGGCGAAAAATTTTGTCAAATCACAGTGACGGATTTTGCGACGGAATATTCTTTCTGTCATAAGTCCGTCAAAAAATTTTATCACAAGAAATGATTGTCATTCAAAGATCATTTTTGTCACAATTTCATTACAAACCTGTAACTATTAAGTTATATTAGTGGCGGAAAATTGAGATGAAAAAAATTTTCCTCACAGTTAAGAC
Organism: Adansonia rubrostipa; assembly: GCA_038381775.1. Lineage (NCBI taxonomy): Eukaryota > Viridiplantae > Streptophyta > Magnoliopsida > Malvales > Malvaceae > Adansonia > Adansonia rubrostipa. Next base: position 1,816,469 of record JBBYHM010000008.1, on the reverse strand, counting down.
ATTTTCTAGTATTTAGATAAAAATCAAAGGATAATGGCTAATTTTAGTACAATAAAATTATACCGGCTTATCTAAATAAAGTAATAAAGTTCAAGGGCATTTTTAATATTTTAACCTAGTTTGGTATCTAAAGAAAAGTAATTGAGTATCTAATTTTATTTTTCTCAATCAAAGGTTAATCCAATAAACTAATATCATTATATAAAATGTTAACATAACTTGGTATGACTAATATTAAATCACCACAGGTTTAGTCAATTCCGTGTAAAAATTTAGAAAGATATTTAACTTAGCACATGATAATTTAATATCAATGGACAATGCTGCTTTGACATTTTATATAATGACATTAATTTATTGAGATAATTTGTCGATGGAATATAAGTTTAAATATTTGAGTATAATTTTTTCCTTTTAATACTAAATAATTATTAAAGGATGTATACTTCTTAAGCCAATTTATATATTAACCTTTGGAGTCTATAATATCAGCCAAAAGTAATTAAGGATTCTTAAAATTTTTATAATTATTTGGGTCAAGAAATTTGTTTTCCTTTTTATCGTACTTTTATGCCAATTAACCTTCCCCAGCAAAATTTCTAATTTCAAGCTCTAATCAATGCCAAATTTAGTAGAAGCTTAACATCCAAGGATAGCACTTCTCACTCTCAATTCACCAACTCAACCTACACCAAGTACGTCCTTTTCACCTTTTTATCCAAATTTAAGTAGGAATCGACCACTCAAATGCATATTTGATGTACATACTTTTCTTACACTTTTCCTAAAAGATATGGCACATGCTTCCTCAAAGAATGGCTTTGGTGTATTCGGAAAAAAGGAGAGTTGGTCGGCAACTTGACATCCCCTTACAAGTTTAACAACAAAGATAGTAACAATATCTTTGGTTGGGCCTCAAAATTAGTTGCAAGTAAGCTTCTCGTACTAAGGTTCAATTACTTTCTGTGCCTGCATTATTCAATCGAGTTTAGGCATAAAGCAAAAGTCTAAT
>JBBYHM010000008.1:1789128-1807138 GCA_038381775.1 Adansonia rubrostipa | reverse complement strand
TTTTGATTATTTATTTGCTTACATTTTTAAAGAGTTGGAACTTTAATTTGGTATTTTACATATATATATATATAGATTTAGTGGGTTTATAAGGTGAGAGAGATAGGGAGAGTTGAAAAAGAAGAATCGATGGAGTGGACGACGTTGCAACACTTGGATCTACGCCATGTCGCACGAGGCTTTCTCAAACCGTTGCAACCACACGCCGCTGCTTTTCATCCTACTCAGGCTCTCGTTTCCGCCGCCATCGGAACTTATATCATTGGTAATGCGGGCTACAATACAACCTTTGTCAATTTTTTAGAATTTCGATAGGTTTTGGAAATTTTTATAACTTAGAAGTTGAATCTGCTTTAAACGAATAAAAACAATTGTATCTTTTTTGATTGCAGAATTTGATGCTTTAACTGGAAGTAAGTTATCTACGATAGACATTGGCTCGCCAGTGGTTCGAATGTCTTATAGTCCTACAACTGGCCACTCTGTCATTGCCATTCTTGAGGTTAGTTACGAATATGAATGTTTTAGTTTAGATCATTACCACGAAAAAAGAAATTGGATTCAATTATCATGAGAATATAATTAATTTGTATTAAGATTGGTATTGGTACAGTCCTTAAATCAATTAACGTGGATGGTAGAACACAGTACGATTGGTGTTAATTCAATTTTAAGATTTTACTGCCATTACAGAGTTTTCTTTTTAAATACTCTGTTGTGGGGAAATAGTCTGAATTTTTATTTTGTTCATAAGAATGTAGAGCCATTTTAAGGTAGGGTGTGTTCTTTCAGTGTGTGGCATTGATCTTATAGATAGCTGATTAAGATTCTTTTTCTTTCAGCCTCCAACTATTCACAAAATATGTTGTGTTAAGATGGTTTATTAGAACCTATCTGTGCTAGTGGTATTCTAGGGGTCATATATTTCATGTGGTTGCTCCTAAGGCTTGAGAAAGGTGATGCCAGGCAGTCTATCTATTTCTACAGATTGTCTGACCTCTGTAATGAGAAGCAGATTTGGTGTTTCTTTTCAATTATTCTGAGATTAGCATTAAGATCCCAGTGCCTCATTCTTTATGTTTTCCTGAAGGTCACTCACCGGCATAACTGACTTTACCTCTTTTATTTGTACCTGAGTATTATATTCCCCATCTGACATTTTGATTTAATGCAATAGTGGGTAATGTTGTTGTCCTTGAGCTCCTTCTATTTTTACATGAACGGGTTGGTTTTATTTTTTACGTCTAGTTCCCCTCTATGTGAAGTTCCCTTATGCAAATGATAACCCTTTTTCCGTCCCCCTAAAATATCATGTTGCAGGATTGTACAATACGTTCCTGTGACTTTGATGCTGAGCAAACTTGTGTTTTACATTCACCTGAAAAGAAGATGGAACACATTTCTTCTGAAGCAGAAGTCCATCTTGCTTTGACACCTCTCCAACCTGTTGTATTTTTTGGTTTTCACAAGAGAATGAGTGTAACAGGTTGGTTTGCTCCATAAGTTTTCTAATTTTAGAAATTCGTTTGTGCTTGCATTATCATATGATACTATGGAAGTTACATAGTATTTCTAATGTTTTACTGTCACACGTGAAGTTGTTGGGACTGTTGAAGGTGGGAGAGCACCTACAAAAATAAAGACTGACTTGAAGAAACCTATTTTGAATCTTGCTTGTCATCCTCGACTACCTATTCTGGTACATTTGTCATTTTCCAGTGATAATTGTTATTATCTTTGGTTGCTTTCTGATATGGTCGAATGTATTTATTTGTTTTGTCATTTTCCAGTGATAATTGTTATTATCTTTTGTTGCTTTCTGATATGGTCAAATGTTTTTATTTGTTTGAGATATTTGTGGTTTTTTTTTATCTAGTTCCAGGTATAATTGATAGTGATTAGAGGATTTAATGGTTGGGGATTTACTTGGGATAGGCATGAAATTTGAATCTGTTCTTGGTTTTTGGCTTGATCATGTGTTGTGTATGAGATATGTACGGTAGATTGAAGTGCTGGATGCTGAACATGCTTGTTTCATTTAATTCTGGTGGAATGATTGTTGAAATGGATTTTTTCTTCTTCGCTGGAACTGAATTTCCAGAATATCAAATTAATTCATTTTTGCAAACAGCAAGAAATCTGCTTTATTCAAATCATCTGAATAGCTAGCCACCATCTTCTGCTGTGATGTATCCAACTAATCAGATAGCAGTTATACCACAATCTGATCTATTTACCTATCTTACCAGTCGTTGTATCACCGCTAAATCATCTTTTTTATTCTTATGATTAAGAATGTACTGAACATCTGTTTGTTTTCTTGTTCGGTGTCACTTCCTCTTGGGGGGGGCAAAAAAAGTATGTAGCGTATGCAGAAGGTTTGATTCGGGCGTACAACATCCATACATATGCTGTTCACTATACACTACAACGTAAGTTGAGGAAATAAATGACTCTTTACTTTTTAGGAATTTAATTATATTAGTTTTGCTTGAGTATCATATTGCTTACCTGTCTTGTTTCTTTCAGTTGATAATACCATTAAGCTCTTTGGTGCCAGTGCATTTGCTTTTCATCCAACACTTGAATGGATTTTTGTCGGTGATAGACGTGGTACACTTCTTGCCTGGGATGTATCAACAGAAAGACCTATTATGATTGGAATGTAAGCTTTTTTTTGGGGGGGATATTTTTGTCCTTTTCATCACTTCTTTTCCTTCTTTCCAATCCTGTATACTGTGCGTTGGTTGGGCTAGAAGAAGGCATTCTAGGCACTTTTAGTTGAAATATTCTGTTTTTGCCATGCAGTACGCAGGTGGGTTCTCAACCTATCACATCAGTTGCTTGGCTTCCAATGTTGCGTTTACTTGTTATTCTTTCCAAGGATGGAACTGTACGAGTTTGGAAAACAAGACTGGTAGTTAATCCGAATAAACCTCCAACACAAGTAAATTTTTTTGAGCCTGCTTGTAAGTACAAACACAAACTCTCTGGGAAGGAAGGAGGGGGAGGAGATAAATACGTATTTATCTTAAACGGAAATCACATACTCAGATCTTTTGGTTTTTCCTTTGCAGCAATTGAATCATTGGACATCCCACGCATTCTATCTCAGCAGGGCGGGGAAGCAGTTTATCCTTTACCACGAATCAGAGCTTTGGAAGTTCACCCAAAATTGAACTTAGCAGCTCTGCTTTTTGCAGTTAAGAGCGCTCACCTATTTTGTTGCATTTTAAACTGTTTGTTAATTTCTGATGTATAAGTGTGCATTTTCTATGGCAGAATATGACTGGTGGTGACAACCTGAACAGTAGAGCTGCTTACACTAGGGAAGGAAGGAAACAGCTCTTTGCAGTCCTGCAAAGTGCCAGGGGATCTTCAGGTGGACATTTAATTAATCTGCCTACTTGTGCATTTTTGCATATGAAGAAAATATTCTGCTTTAAAATAATTTATGCCACTCTAATTTCTTAATATACCTGGATGTCAAGTGTGAAGGGTCTTCCAGTATATTATGGAAATAGTTTCTTTCAATATAGGATCACACTTGATTTCTTTCAGGGCACAAGCTTGTGCAAAGTTATACCTCATTGAGGTGATTAAAGCAGAAGTGAAGGTTTTGTTTTCTTGGGAAGTGCTTACAGAATCTATATTCATGTTATCTTGAGAGCATTGATTAGTTTTTATGTTGCTAATTTGTGTACATTTGCTAACTTTCTTATTAAAAAAAAAAAAAGTAAAGCTCTTGATGCTTTTTATGTTTTTTCTGTACATTATGTTATATTTTTCTGTATATCACACTTTGAATATTCTTTGCAGTGATATCCTGCTTAATTCTTTTACTATATTTGCTGAAAAGTTGATATCATGTGCAGCATCTATCTTAAAGGAGAAGCTTTTATCCATGGGTTCCTCTGGAATTTTGGCTGATCATCAGCTTCAAGCATTACTGCAAGAGCAACAAATTAAGGGGTGAGTTAAGTTTATTTTCAAGCAAAATTGCTGGTCTTGGTAAGCACAGTTAGAGTTTAGATCTTAAATCTGGATGTGCAGATAGATGTATTTGTTTTGGAGGTTGAAATGTTCAATTAGTTTGGGATTGATCATCATACATTTATAGCTGTTCCATTAATTGTGGATAAATTCCTACTTTGATATGATTTAATTTGATGGTATTATCTTGGGATATTAATCATGCAGCATTGTTGATCTTTTATATATTTTATGGCAGCCAAAGTCATCTTACAATTTCAGACATTGCACGGAAGGCATTCCTCTATAGTGTATGCTTCTTCTTCCTACTTTATTCATTTCAAATTAAATTATTTATTTTAGATATTAATTTCTAAAATATATGTTAAGTGCATTTTCATGAGCTGTTAACTGTTTGATTTTCTTTTAACTCATCACCTTTCTTGATTGTTGCAGCATTTCATGGAAGGTCATGCTAAAACTGCCCCTATATCTAGGCTGCCTCTCATCACTATTGTGAATGCTAAAAATCAACTAAAGGACATTCCTGTTTGTCAGGTACCTTGGCTTGTGATATTGATTATGCATCAATATCTATGTTGCCTTTGTTTAATTTTTGAGTGACATGGCCGACTTTATTGGCAGCCATTTCATTTGGAGCTCAATTTCTTCAACAAGGAGAACCGAGTTCTTCATTACCCTGTCAGGACTTTTTATATAGATGGTGTGAACCTCATGGCTTATAATCTTTCTTCTGGAGCAGATAGTATTTACAAGAAACTTTACACATCGGTAAAAGCTTAAAAAGATGTATTTTTAATACCATGGGATGGACTTGGTCCTTAACAATAGTTTTTGCTTTCAGATCCCAGGAAATGTGGAATATTATCCTAAACATATGGTTTATGGTAAGAAGCGACATCTATTTCTTATTGTTTATGAGTTTAGTGGCACTACAAATGAAGTAGTCCTTTACTGGGAAAATACTGATTTAAAGTTGGCTAACAGCAAAGGAAGCACAATCAAAGGTATGTCTGTGTGTTAACTTATGTTTGTTTTGACTTCTATTTTCTCCTTTTTTATGCCTCATGATATTTTCCGTTTCAATTTGTAGGTCGCGATGCAGCATTTATTGGCCCTAATGAAAATCAATTTGCTATTCTTGATGAAGATAAGTCTGGACTGGGACTGTATATTCTTCCAGGAGCAGCATTGGAAGAAGCTGATGGAAAAAATGGTGCAGTTGAACCAAATCTTTTACCTGATCAACCTTTGGATGCAAATGCTAATTCTGTTCAGGGTCCTGTGCCATTTATGTTTGAAACGGAAGTCGATCGTATATTTTCCACTCCTATAGGTGCTTGAGCGCATATTATACTTAATATTGGATATCACCATTTGTATCACATGATACTGATCAATATCTTCTGTGATTGCAGAGTCCACTTTGATGTTTGCTTGTAATGGGAAGCAGATTGGCTTGGCAAAGTTCGTTCAAGGTTACCGTCTTTCAGCTTCTGATGGCCACTATTTATCGACAAAAACAGAGGGGAAAAAGTTTGTAAGGTTAAAAGCAAATGAGATTGTGCTTCAGGTGACTAATTCAACTTTTTAAGGATGACTTTTGAGGCTTCCATGAAATGAAAACCTTTTAAATAATACAATAAAATTCGAAAATTACATTGTAGTTATATATAAAAACTAGGAGAAAGAAGGATTTAGTATTGTTAACTGTCTCTTCCTTCTATTTTTTCCTGTCGCAGTATTCACCTGTCTATTTTGTATGGTTCTTCTATAAACTTTACTTGCAAAGGCCTGTGCTTTTTCTTTCTTTTTAATTCTTCACTTAATTTTAATGAAATCTTATTCTATTATGTGTATCATGCCAGATTCATGAAAGATTCTTGTCATGAATGTATTAGGGGAAAAAAAAATAATATAACACCAGGAGTTCCTGAGGTCAACTGACTTTCTTCTTTCTTGTATAAGATCCCAATTATCCAAGCCTTGGTGAAATCAAATAGCACTGATGACTGAGATCTCTTGAATTGTCAATTCAACTGCTTTTATACATAGGCACTTTTGTGGCAACAAAAAAAAAAAAAAAACTATTAGTTTCTTGGAACTGAATTCATACATACATATATGTACATACACAAATTAGTAAATATCTATTATACTTTTTTAATGCATACCTCTATGTCTGTGCATAAAATTATGTGTCATCTATCTAGTTTGTGTGCCTTTCTTTTTTCTTGAAAATAGCATGGGTTAGGATTTTTATTCGCGTCGTTTTCCAATATCTCCAGGTGCATTGGCAAGAAACTCTGAGAGGATATGTTGCGGGAGTATTAACTACTCGCAGGGTGCTTATGGTTTCAGCAGATCTTGATGCACTTGCAAGCAGTTCCTTTAAATTTGACAAAGGAAATCCTTCAATATCCTAAATATGTAATGCGGCATAAATCTTAGCACAAAGTACATATATGCATGCATGACTGCATAGGCATGTGTAAAGAATAACTGTCCATGATTGCTTGTGAAAGTATACCAATGTTCTAGGCCTGTTGTTGTACCCCATATATAGCAACAGAAGATCTGCCTTTATCCTTATAGTACTAGCAGAGCAGAGAGTCTATTTCATGAATCAGTGTCCTGTTTCTGTGACTCTCATTGGAACAATGCCTGCTTCCACTAGCTGTGGTTGTATATAGCTATATAATCTTAGCATCCTTTTCTTTTGTTATATTTTTGTTTTATTTGTTTTGCTTCTTCATGCCATTTTCCATATGGAATAACACTGATTTTCCCTGAGCCAAATTATTTGTCAGGACTTGACCATTGTAAGGTCAACCCTAATTTTATGTGTTAAGGGAAGAGAGGTTTGTTATCAACAATATGTGGTTAGTCCTGTGTATATTTGCCTGCATGCTTGTACTAATACATGTATGTAATGTATATAGTCAAGATTAATAAATTTGTTTGACTGCTTAACTCATTTCCACTTTAGATCCCTTTTGTGGGTTGGACCTGCACTTCTTTTTTCTACTGCAACTGCTGTTTGTATTTTAGGATGGGATGGGAAAGTGAGGACTTTACTCTCCATTAGCATGCCAAATGCAGGTTTGTATTCTCGTTCTCAATTGCTTTTTACACCATTAGATTGTATCAAATATAATTCTGTGCTGCATCATTATATTGTGGAGTTACTCAGATTATCTTCTACTCTGCAGCTCTGGTTGGGGCTCTAAATGATCGATTGTTGCTAGCTAACGCTACGGAGATAAATCCTAGGCAAAAGAAGGGGGTTGAGATTAAGAGCTGCCTTGTTGGGCTTCTCGAACCTCTTCTTATTGGTTTTGCTACCATGCAACAAAATTTTGAGCAGAAGCTTGACCTTTCTGAAATACTATACCAAATAACATCAAGGTTTTACTCTCCCTTTTGTATATTTTTCATGCTTTCTGCCTAATGTTACTCATCTGGTTGAAGTCTTTCTCATGTTTGATGTTTAAAATGTAGCATTTTTATTCTTATTATATTTGCATTGGCTATATCAAAGTGGATCTTTGCGTGAAACTTGGCATCTGATTTCTATATTTTTTGACCTTATTAAGGTTTGACAGCTTACGTATCACTCCTCGATCTCTTGATATTCTAGCCAGAGGTCCTCCTGTTTGTGGAGATCTTGCGGTATCATTATCCCAAGCCGGTCCACAGTTCACTCAGGTAGATGAACAATTATGTATTATGTTTACATTTTATTACCCTTTTATTTTTGGTTCTGAACATGCTGTAAAATGAACTTAGGTGATGCGGGGAGTCTATGCAATCAAGGCACTTCGCTTCTCTACCGCTTTATCTGTTTTGAAGGATGAGTTTGTGCGTTCTAGAGATTATCCAAAATGCCCACCAACCTCTCATTTGTTCCACCGATTCCGCCAATTGGGTTATGCATGTATCAAGTAAGCAATCACAGCCATTGATTTCTATCTTTGTCACTACTGTATTTCTTAGTTTATTAATGTTTTTTTTAGAACTTCTTGTCAATAATCTTATTTCTAGAAGGTTGAGGAGATAACGACTTTTATAAAAAGTGTTGGTTTTTTTTCAGAAGATTACATTTTTAATATATCATGCTCAATATTTGCATGTTAACCTCTGATTCACTGTTCAGATTAAAATATTCTGATTGTTAGCAGTCTGTACTAATATTTGAATTAGCATTCATACCAATATTCCATATGTATAATTTTGGGATAGATTACTACATTTTTTGCTGTGGTATACCGAGTCAATTGAATCTTTGCCTTAAAGTTACCTGTGCCCATTAAGATCTCTATCAAAAGTTCAAAAGATGTAAATAATGTCGTGTTTTAGTTTAAGCATCTGTCTCTAGAATTTGTCTTAATATTATTTAATCTTTATTAAGAGCATTATACGTGAGCATCTTTGGATCTTCTAACCATTAACATTGTTGAGACTTCATGACTGAATTGTCATTATATGGTCCCTTTTTTCTTTGATGAGACTCAAATTTTAAACTGCAGGTATGGTCAGTTTGATAGCGCAAAGGAAACTTTTGAAGTCATGGAAGACTATGAAAGCATGCTAGACTTGTTTATATGTCACCTCAACCCCAGTGCAATGCGGCGTCTTGCTCAGAGGCTCGAGGAAGAAGGTGCTGATTCAGAATTGAGGCGATATTGTGAAAGGATTTTAAGAGTCCGCTCAAGCGGTTGGACGCAAGGCATTTTTGCGAACTTTGCTGCGGAAAGTATGGTTCCTAAAGGACCTGAATGGGGTGGTGGAAACTGGGACATCAAGACCCCTACGAACTTAAAGAGTATACCACAATGGGAGCTTGCTGCAGAAGTTATGCCATACATGAAAACTGATGATGGTGCCATTCCATCAATTATCACAGATCATATTGGTGTTTACCTTGGTTCAATTAAAGGAAGAGGTAACATTATTGAAGTAAGGGAAGGTAGCTTGGTCAAGGCCTTTACATCTGCAGCAGGTGACAATAAGCCAAATGGAGTCCATACTTCCATGGCTAAATCTATAGATGATTCTAAGGGAGTTCCAGGTGGTGACACCAAGGCTGAATCCTTGATGGGTCTGGAAACTTTAATCAAGCCAAATCACAGTTCCACTGCTGGTGATGAACAGGCCAAAGCTGCAGAAGAATTTAAGAAAACAATGTATGGCACAGCAGATAATGATAGCAGCAGTGATGAGGAAGAAGTATCAAAAGCTAAGAAGTTACAGATCAGAATTCGAGACAAGCCGACATCAGGCACAGTGGATGTCAATAAGATTAAAGAAGCAACAAAGCGACTTGGTGATGGCTTGGGCCTACCTATAGCCAGGACAAAATCATTGAGTGGCGTTTCTCAGGATCTGGGTCAGAATCAGCAGCAACCTTATCCTGCTACCAGTGGTTCTGTGACTAATCCCACAGTTTCTGCCCCTGGAGATCTCTTTGGGACTGATTCATGGGTACAGCCTGCATTGGTATCACAATCAGCTCCTGCAACCAAAGGTCTGGGAATTGCAGCTGGACCTATACCGGAAGACTTTTTCCAGAACACAATACCATCCTTCCAGGTTGCAGCTGCTTTGCCTCCTCCTGGAACTTATCTTTCAAAGTTGGATCAAACTTCTCGACAGGTTGAAGTTGGTGGAAAGATACCAACTGACCAGGTAAAGGCACCTGCAGCTGATATTGGTCTTCCTGGTGGTGGGGTTCCACCTCAGGCTGCTGAACTACCTATTCCTCCTGAGGCTATTGGACTTCCTGGTGGCGGTGTTCCTCCACAATACCCAGCTGTGGTTGCTCATATGCCAGCGCCTCAGGTTCAGCCAGCTCAGACGCCACTATCCACAGAGCCTCTTGACCTTAGTGTTCTGGGAGTTCCAAACTCTGCAGAGTCAGGAAAACCTACTTCCTCTGCATCTGCTCCAGCATCTGTGCGCCCTGGACAGGTGAATATGCACATTATGTTATTTTTCTCACCTCTCCTTTTCATTCCTGATTGTAGAATTCATTTGCATTTTGTATGTAATAAACATAGCTGTATGTGCCTAGTAACTTCAAGTCGCTTGACTATTTGCCCTGGAAAAAAACTAAATTTTTTCTAATCATATTTCGAATAAAGGTTCTTTTAAACTGTTTGGCTTTGTAGTAATAATCCGTCCTTGTTTCTTGGCGGCTCACTACTGTCATTCTCTGAAGATGTTTTTATTATGCAGCTTCCTGTATTCATTACCATATTTTCTCTTGATAGGTTCCACGTGGGGCAGCAGCATCCATATGTTTTAAGACTGGACTTGCTCACCTTGAGCAGAATCAACTTTCAGATTCATTATCCTGTTTTGATGAAGCTTTTCTGGCACTGGCTAAGGATAACTCTCGTGGAGCTGATATTAAAGCTCAAGCTACCATTTGTGCTCAATACAAGATAGCTGTAACCCTTCTTCAGGTATGTTGTTGTTTTCCAGGCACCAAATGAATTAGAATTTGAGTCGAGCATCTGAGAAATAACAAGCATTTGTCTTTTAGATCTAGTTGTACTAAGACTAAGAAAATGGATTGATGTTGATATTTTATGATTTTTCAAATATTGAGCTCTTCATCATCCTGTGTGAGGTTTTTACTTTGGCCAAATATTCAATAGTCAAACTAATATTTTAGGAGCTTAGAGTTTTAAGAGTCTTTCAGGTTTTGGACATATCAATTTACGTTCAAGCTTCTTTCTCTTCTGTGATCTGTCTTGATTCTGTCTTTGCTTTTAGGATCTTGTTTAGGCTCTGTTTTTAGTGCTTTTCATCAGCAGTTGAGGGCATTTGCATTATATACTGTTGTAACTCCAGAGTCTTTGTATTGCACTCATGGTACTAGAGTATGTGATCTCTACGGAACAAGAATGCACCTAATCTGGGTACAAGGACCATTATTTGGCATTTTACTATGTAGTTCGGTTTCCATATTTACAAACTAGGTAGTTTATGCTAATTTATGATACTTTGAAAATTCATAGATTCGAAAGTCAGTGTCTAAATGGTTGTGGTCGATATGCTAAGCTTACTAATGGCGTTTACCTACTTTTTGCCCTTTTAAAAGTCCCGAGCCTTAACCTTTAATTCTATAGTTTGGAACATAAAATTTGTTTTTCATGACTGGAAATTACTTTGGTTCTCCTGCAGGAAATTACAAGGTTGCAGAAAGTACAAGGCCCAAGGGCACTCAGTGCAAAAGATGAGATGGCTAGACTATCTAGACATCTAGGTTCTTTGCCTCTACAGGCAAAGCACCGAATAAGTTGCATTCGCACTGCCATAAAACGAAATATGGATGTTCAGAATTATGCTTATGCCAAGCAGATGCTGGAACTTCTCCTGTCCAAGGCACCTCCAGGTAAGCAAGACGAATTGAGGAGCCTGATCGACATTTGTGTTCAGCGGGGTTTAACAAACAAATCTATCGATCCACTGGAGGATCCTTCTCAGTTCTGTGCCGCCACTCTCAGCCGTCTGTCTACCATCGGATACGATGTTTGTGATCTTTGCGGGGCCAAATTTTCGGCTCTCTCAGCTCCTGGATGTATCATCTGTGGTATGGGAAGTATCGAAAGATCGGATGCACTAGGAGGGGCAGTCACAGTTCCTTCTCCATTTGGCTGAGATCATAGCTGCCTTTTCTTCGATCCATCAAACTCGCCTGGAAAGCCCGTCCACTGGGACACCGATCTTTCTTTTGTTTAGACGCCTTCCAAAATTCAGTTCCATCACCACTGAGAATCTAGCAGCGGCCACCAGGTATATATATAATTTCGTTTTTTCATTTGTTTGTATATGATTCTTTTTCTGACTTCCCATTCTACCTTTTTTTTTTTTTTTTCAAATTACCTTCAGCCCCATTTGCTTGTTGTGGGACTTAGGACCTACATTTATTGTAATATATATATATATATATACAGCATATACCAATTTCCGGGTTTGTAATTTTGATTGCCTTTTTCGGATTGTTTCAATCTCCATTGTCGTTTCATTTAAAATTCTGTAATTCACCACCTCCATTGTAGTCTGTACTTGTTTGTCTTTCAACTACAAGAAAAAAAAAAAGAATATTTTTACCTCGTATCTCAGACGCGTCGGAATTTTTTTTTTTTTTTTTTTGTATTTTTAACGAAATTGTGCTAACAAATCCTATAGGGCAACGGAAAACTTCTATCAATGATTGTTTCCAAAGGCTCTGAATTCGTGAAAAATGGTGGGACCAAGTTTCACAATGCCTGTTGCCTGCGGCTGCACTTGCGCTGCTCTGTTGTCAACAAAACACACCTAGGCCAGACCAGCAAAATGCTTTCTCTTTTAGCTCCTTCAGCCCCTTTTTTTAATTAAAAAAATTGGAATGGATGTCAAAATAGGTTAAATTTTCGATTGCCTGATGATAATGTTTTTAATGTAACTAAAAAAAATTAAATGTTCGAATATTATAAATTACAAATATAATTTTAGAAAATTATAAAAGTTATAAAAAAATTAACTTGAAAATATTATTAATTTTATATATAATATTGGATTGGATTGAACAATTATTGATTTTCAATTAAATTAATTTGACTAATTAGCTCAATTCGGTTTTTTCTTCGGTGCTTTCTTCAAACCATTTGGTACAATAACGGTGGCCATGATTGTGTATTTATTTATGGGACAAATTTGGCAGTGCCTTCGCGTGCGTTCATCCCTTTAGAAGAGATATTAAAAAGGAAATCAAAATAACTATTTTGTGAACTATATTTCATGGTAAATTTTGCATCAATTGGTCAAGCTCAAAAACAAATCTCCCATCAACTCTCAATTCATGTTTTTTTCCCTTTTTCACATCCAACGGCCTCGGCACAATAATCTAACATGAATGAATACTCAAGAAAAATCAATTTCAATGAACCAATCACCAAGCCCAGAATATCCATATTTGTTAAGTAAAACCACATATTCACCTTCACATCCCCTTTCTCTTCACAGATGCTAAGAATACATATGTACTTTCACTAAGTATATACCAGTAGTTCAGTATATAGATCTCACCAACCCCAAGTTCGTGAATCTTTTGCTGATCGAAGGATCAATGGAGAAATATAATTCTCAACGGTGTAAAAGCAGTCTGAAACTGAAATCATAAGGCATGACTTGCACCAGCTGTGAAAGGGGCTCTTTCCCTTTTTTCTCTAAGCATTTTACTGCTTCTTTCCTCTCTTCAATTGACAGTTGCAGACAAACCCAATCCAGCAATGATTCCAAATCCTTTGCGAAGTCAAGCAGGTACCAATCCAAAAGCTTTGGAATTATTAACTTGTTTGTTCTTGAAATGCCCACTGTTGCCTGCAGGTAGTCTCTTTTAGCCGTTTCCAACTCGTCTTCAACTTGAGACTCGGTGTATACTCTCATCTTCATTAGCAAAACGGGCATTTCAGCACTTAAAGATACAAAGATAGAACCGAAGTGATATTCGTTTACATACATGATGGCAAAGCACCGTTTTTTAATCATCAGAAAACTTTGAACTTACAGTATTACTTTGAGAGTTTAGGTGGAAGAGGCAGTCGGGGAGGGGAGTTCCGGTCATTATTACCTACTAGAATATAGATTTTTTTACACCTTCCAGACAGCATTATCTAACTATAAATGTTTCCCTCTACTAATGAGGAAGACTGACTTTGAAACGAACTTACAGCAGGAGATGACCAGCTTCCACATGCAAGAGCAAACGTGACCAATGGTTCGGACCACTCCAGACCAATTATATTGCGTACTTTCATCTCATCATCTTTTGCTGCTTTTGGACAGGTCTTTAATATAAAGAAAGAAAAGGGATAATCTAGTTAGCAATATCAAATTTTTGCTTTAAAAGATCAGAACCCCCGAGCACCAGATCGAAAAAGAACTTATGGATATATTCAAGAAAGATGAACAAATTAAATTACAAATTTCAAATGGAAAGGCAGCCTCAATATGAAATGCTCAATTGTCATTGCATTTAGCAAATGTCCTCCCACAACTATTGTAGCCTGAGGCAGCCATAAAAATAGACAAGTTTCAGTCAAATTATCTAGAGGCATATGTCAACAGTAATTCAAATTTAGTAACCACAGTCTAATATAGTGTAGGGGTATACATTGCAACAGCTAATAAATGACACCAATATTAGTATCCATGGCAAATCATTAAATATTTCCATTAGTCATTAAATCATTAAAATAGAAATAGTCACATAAATATGGATGAAACAAACCTTCTGCATCAGTGCTACAACTGTTTCAGGAAACTCGGGAATCCCATGCTCCAAAATTGCCTAACAGAAGCATTGCACAAGTGTTATGCTCTTGCATTTTGCATATTAAATTAAGTTCAGCAAACGTTTCTTGATCCCTGAATGTATTAAAATTTTAATTGAAATAAACATTCTTACATTCATTATACAGGAATTATAAGTGTTTATCCAGAATGCAAGCTTCTGCTGATGGCTAAGACCCTCTAAATTGACAGAGGCTAACTTCCCAAGTAGAAACCTGAAAACATCATCAAAGAGATAGGCTGGATGGGGATGTTAATTAACATATAAACAAGAGAAACC
Source organism: Adansonia rubrostipa (assembly GCA_038381775.1). Lineage (NCBI taxonomy): Eukaryota > Viridiplantae > Streptophyta > Magnoliopsida > Malvales > Malvaceae > Adansonia > Adansonia rubrostipa. Next base: position 1,792,521 of record JBBYHM010000008.1, on the reverse strand, counting down.
AACCAAAGAACTTACTTTAGTCTATGGATCAGAAAAAAAGCATTTGTACTTCTGTTTAGGTCAATTGTAGTTGCTTCAATTGCACAAAGATGTTTATAGCGGCCAATATCTTTCGTTTTCAAATCCGAACAGATACCATAAGGGTCTTGCCATTCAATTTCTCCTTTTCTTTCATGAGAATTGACTCCTGATTGGGAAGGTAAAGTCCCGGATTCCACGACTTTGTCTTTCAAGGTGCTTAACCTTGCAAAAATGCTAAACAAGCACCTTACAATATCTTCAGATATTTTGTTTGGTGTACTATCATCTTCCGAGACTTTATCATCTGAAGAACCAGAAGGGCTTTCTTGTGCTCTTTCCTGGTCTACTAATCTACCATCTAGCTGGTCAGTCAAAAAACCCACAATTTATACAACCATAAAGAAGTGGATGACAACTATTCTTTTAAACCAGAAATCAGTACATACGTGCACCTTCAGAGGATCCAAACATTTGTCTGCCGATTCAAGCTTGGTTGGAAGTCTCTTGACTGGGGTCAAAACTCTGGAAATTTTCTTTTCTGGAGATTGCTTCTCCTTCACAGAATTGGAAAATGATTGATTTTCTTTTCCTCTTACATCTGTAGAAGCAAAACTGGATTTTGTAGAAGCTTGTCTCCCACTTGTTGGCCTGCTATAGCACTGCCCAGCTCGATCATAAATAGTATCTGGGGGCAGTATCTTTCTGCTTGAAGCACTTCTGGCAAGAGATGGTTGAGGTCTGGCAATGGTTGGTAATACTGAACCCATCTCATTTACAGACAAAGACTTTGATCGCCGATGTTTAGAACTTCTGGCCGGAGACTGCTCAACGGATTCATTCAAATTCTCCACATTCCTTTTGGAAGATGCATAGACAGCCTCTTGATAGAGGCCTTGCCTAAAACTCACTACTTGCTCTTCAAGCCTAACAACTTCCTCTTCCAAAACAGCTACTTCAGCAAGTAGCTCTAGTATCTACAACCCCCAAAAATAAAAGCAAAAGCAAAAGCAATTCAATCTCTAAACCAAATTCATATAAATCATTTAAAAGTTCCCAATTTTCAAGCTATCTAAAAATTTCTTCCTCAAACAATACCGTAAATGTAGCATGCATTTAAGTTACACTTACATATGGAGGTAGGTAAGGAGGAAGCCTTGGAAGTGCTCCTAATGGTCTAGTAAAAGCTCTCTCCAAAGCTCTATGCACATTCTCTTCATGTCTAAGCTTCCTTTTTAGCTTATCGACCTGCAAATTAGACCAATACCACTATAATTTAAACAAAAATGCAAACAAAAAAAACAAAGAGAAAATAAACTGAATACGCTAAAAGGGTGAATAATATTGAGTTACATCTTGCAATAAGGCTATTTTCCTTTCCCTGTTTGATCTTCGCCTATTTGTCACAGCTTTGCTGGTACCAAGTGTTCTGCTTCCTTGACTCTTCTCCATCTTCTCCTTCTTTGAATAATTTAAAAAAAAAATGATAAATTTCAGTAAATAAAAAAAAATTTTACAAAGAAATAATTGAAAGGAGGAAACTTAAAGAAGACACTATTCCTTGCTTCAGATAAGTGCAAGTACCCACTTCAGATTTTTGGATCAAAAGCGCTTCCGTACTTCTCCTATTATGACACAAGCAATAATAATATCCCCAAAAAGAAAGTTTTAAAATTAAAACAATTCCAAATTCTTCAAACAAAAAAAATCCAATTTTTTTTCAAAGCTTCAACTTCTAATCTCCAAATAATCAATCTTTGGACGCTAAGTAACAATTAACAAAAACCCAAATATTCAAATCTTGTAAAAACCAATAAAATGTAAAAAAAAAAAAAAAAAAGGAGAAGGGGAAGAAAGAAGAGAGAATTTTACTTTAGTGCTGCTGTGTCTGTCATGATTTAAAGGAGCTTTCATGGACTGAAGAGCGGTGCGAACTCTTGTATTCATCCTTTTTTTTTCTTTTGAAATAAAGAACCAAAATCTAAAAGTAAAACAAACCAACAATGCAACAGTGTCTATACTCTTACCGCTACTACTAATATTTTCATGACCTGAAAGAAACAATGCCAAAAAAAAAAAAAGTAAGAAAACAAAGCAATAACCATTGAAACTCTGAAAGGAAATAAAAGATGTGAGAAAGAAAATAAAAGAAAAGAAAATTCTATGAATACCCTTTGTTTATTCTAAGTTACAGAGCGGGAAACTTGAAGGTAAAGCGACCAAGAAACAGAAATGCCTGCATGTACATGGACTTTTTAACATTGCAAACTTTTTTCTCTTTATATTGCAAAAAAAAAGTATCAGAGTATTATTATTATAAAAATAAATATATTAATTTAAAGGTATTGAAAAAAGTTAAGAAACAAGAAGCAAAACAAAAGATGGATATATAGAAGAACGAAGAAAAAGACGAGAATTGGAGCTCAAAAGCCGCATCCCAGAATAGCGTAACGCCAAACCAAAACAAAATACTGCATATATTCTAATCAAACTTGTTTATTTTAATTAATAAAAACAAAATTATATTCTAATGAAATTGTTTATTTTAATTAATAAAGACAAAATTTTGTTACCATTAAAGAAGTGACAGAGGGTTTGTTTTTTTTTTTTTTAATTTTGTCATCTTCTCTTTCTTTATTTAATGTTTCAAATTATTTTATATTTGCTTTATTTTTTTAATAGTTAAAATGCCTTCTTATATAGATACTTAGAATTTGGGCAATAAGCTGCTTTTTCCTTTTATTAATATTAGGGAAGGGATTTTATTTTATTTTTTTCTTCGTTGGGTGCATTGACTTGTTTTTTACAAACTCAATTTGACATTAAGAAGAAAATTAAGAGAAAAAAAAATAACTTATTGAATTATATCATCAATGTCATTGGACTTATCCGTGATGGGATCGAGTTGGACCGTAACTTAAATATTTTTAATCTTTTATTTAAAATCGATTCGAATATGTAAGATGATTCATTTAACTATTAAAAAAAATAGTGCTCAAAATATTAATGATAAAAAGTAAGTAAGATGATGTAAATAAATGTTTTAATTAAATGAAATTAAATTGGCTTTTTAAATAAGCAAAGCAACCCAACGTGATAATCAATGATGAGGGGAACCTGATTCAAACTGAAAGTCCTTTGCTTTGGGTTCACTTTGCCAATGACGTAAATCTTATAAACAATTGTCATGAATTTATCGTTATATTTAATCGTATATTTATTTATGTTAAAAAAAAAACCCATGATTTATACATTACTTATTGAGGATCTAAATTATTTAATGACAAACAATTAAAATGATTGATGTTGAAGAAATGAAGAGAGATTATTATGAAACATAGTGTGTTCCATGGAAATTGATTTTCTTTTTATTGT
>JBBYHM010000008.1:1772077-1789028 GCA_038381775.1 Adansonia rubrostipa | reverse complement strand
CTCCAACCTGTTGTATTTTTTGGTTTTCACAAGAGAATGAGTGTAACAGGTTGGTTTGCTGCTTGGCTTTTCGAAATTTAGAAATCCTTTTTGTGCCTGCATCATCCTATTATCCTATGGAGTTATAATAGTCTTTCTAACTCTTTTACTCTCATACATGAAGTTGTTGGGACTGTTGAAGGTGGGAGAGCACCTACAAAAATAAAGACAGACCTGAAGAAACCTATTGTGAATCTTGCTTGTCATCCTCGACTACCTGTTCTGGTACATTTTTCATTTTTCATGGGATAGGTTTTATTCTTATCATTGTTAGTATTTTTTGTTGCTTTTTGATAGGGTTGTAAATGTATTTAGTTGCTTGAGATGTTCATGGTTTTTTTAGATCTAGTTCTGTAGAGTTGAAAGTCATTAAGAGGTTTCAGTGGTTGGGATTTACTAATCTGTTCTTGGCTTTTTGCTTGATCATTTAATGTTCATGAGATACGTACTGTAGTATTTAAGTGGTTGTTGCTGCTTGTTACATTTAATTCTTATGGAACAATTGTTGAAATGGATCTTTTCTTCTTTGCTGGAACTGAATTTCCAAAATATCAAATTAATTCATGTTGCAAACAGTAAGAAATCTGCTTTATTCAAATTATTTGAGTAAGTAGCAACTACACTCTGTTGTGACATATCCAGCTAATCAGACAGCAGTTATGCCAATGTCTGATTTATTGACCTGTCTTATCAGTCATTGCATCACCAGTAAATAATCATTTTCGTTCTTATGATTAAGAATGTACTGAACAGCTCTTTGTTTTATGGTTCTTGTCGCCTCCTTTCTGAAAAAAAAAGTATGTAGCGTATGCAGAAGGTTTGATTCGGGCATACAACATTCATACATATGCGGTTCTATATACTCTACAACGTAAGTTGAGAAAAAAAAATTAAACCTTGCTTATTTTATTTTATTATATTGTATTAGTCATTCTCTATATCATATTGCTTTTCCTGCCTTGTTTCTTGCAGTTGATAATACCATTAAGCTCCTTGGTGCTGGTGCGTTTGCTTTTCATCCAATGCTGGAATGGATTTTTGTTGGTGATAGACGTGGTACGCTTCTTGCATGGGATGTATCAACAGAAAGACCTATCATGATTGGAATGTAAGATTTTTTTTTTGTATTGTTGTCCTTTTTATTGAACATGCTTTTCATCGCTTCCTTTCAAGCCAATGTGTTGTTTATGTTGATAGGAGTGGAAGACTATATTCTAGGCACTTCTCTATTGAAATATTTTGTTTTTGCCATGCAGTACGCAGGTGGGTTCTCAACCTATCACATCAGTTGCTTGGGTTCCAATGTTGCGTTTACTTGTCGTTCTTTCCAAGGATGGAACTCTACAAGTTTGGAAAACACGATTGGCAGTTAATCCAAATAAACCTCCAACACAAGTAAATTTTTTTGAACCTGCATGTAAGTGCAGACAAAAACCTTCTGGGAAGGGAGTAGGAGGAAGGGATACATACATATTTACCTTAATTGAAATTCAAATGCTTAGATCTTTTGGTGCTTTGTTTGCAGCAATTGAATCATTGGACATCCCACGCCTTCTTTCTCAGCAGGGTGGGGAAGCAGTTTATCCCCTACCACGAATCAGAGCTTTGGAAGTTCACCCAAAATTAAACTTAGCAGCTCTGCTTTTTGCAGTTAAGAGTGCCCGCCTATATTATTGACTTATAAAAACTGCTTGTTAATTTCTGATGTGTAAATGTGCTTTTCTATGACAGAATATGACCGGTGGTGACAACTTGAAGAATAGGGCTTCTTACACGAGGGAAGGAAGGAAACAGCTCTTTGCAGTTTTGCAAAGTGCCCGGGGATCTTCAGGTGGACATTTAATTAATCTACCTACATGTGCATTGTTGCATGTGAAGAAAATATGCTGTTTTTAAAATATTTTGACAGTCTCATATTTCTTAATATACCTGAATGTCAAGCATGAAGTCTTACATATGTTATAAAAATGGTTTCTTCCAATATAGGGTGGCATTTGATTTCTTATTGACACAAGTTTATGCAAGGTTATACCTGGTTGATATGATTGTTTCTTGGACAATGCTTTTACAGAATCTATATTCATATTATCTCGAGTCAATTGCTCAGTTTTTATGTTGATGATGTTTTATACATTTCCTAGCTTTCTGATTAGAAAGCAAGGAAAGCTATTGATGCTTTTTATGTTTTCTCTCTGCATTATTTTATATTTATCTGAATATCACACTATTATTATTCTTAGTGGTGATATCCTAGTTAATTCTTTGACTATATTTGCTGAAAGTTGATACATGTGCAGCATCTGTCTTAAAGGAGAAGCTTTTATCCATGGGTTCCTCTGGAATTTTGGCTGATCATCAGCTTCAAGCACAACTGCAAGAGCAACATATCAAGGGGTGAGTTAAGTTTGTTTTCAAGAAGAACTACAGGTTTTGGCAAGCACAGTTGGAGTTTAGAACTTGAATCTGGATGTGCATATACATATATTTAGTTTGGAGGTTGAAATGTTTAATTTGGGATTAATGATCATACACATATAGCTAATCCATAGTATTGTTGATAAATTCCTACCTCGGTATGATTCCATTTGATGGTGCAATCTTAGAATGTTTATGTAATCATACATAATTGTTGACCATTTATGTATTTCATGGCAGCCAAAGTCATCTTACAATTTCAGACATTGCAAGGAAGGCATTCCTCTATAGTGTACGCTTACTCTTCTCCCAAGTTTATTTATTTCAAATTAATTTATTTATTTGATATTTTAATTTTCTAAAATATTGGTTAACAACATTCTCAAGAGCACTTAACTGTTTTATTTACTTTTTAACTCATTATTTTTCTTGCTTATTGCAGCATTTCATGGAAGGTCATGCTAAAACTGCCCCTATATCTAGGCTGCCTCTCATCACTATTGTGGATACTAAAAATCAACTGAAGGACATTCCTGTTTGCCAGGTGACATGGCTGGTGATGTTGAATATTCATCAATATCTGCATTGCCTTGGTTAGCTTTTGTCTGATATGACTGACTTTATTGGCAGCCATTTCATTTGGAGCTCAATTTCTTCAATAAGGAGAATCGAGTTCTTCATTACCCTGTCAGGGCTTTTTATGTTGATGGTGTGAACCTGATGGCTTACAATCTTTGTACTGGAGCAGATAGCATTTACAAGAAACTTTTCACATCGGTAACTGCTTACAAAGATGTATTTTTTAATGTTATAATGAGGCTATGATCCTTAACAATAGATTTTGCTTTCAGATCCCAGGAAATGTGGAATATTATCCTAAACGTATGGTTTATGGTAAGAAGCGGCACCTATTTCTCATTGTTTATGAGTTTAGTGGCGCTACAAATGAGGTGATCCTTTACTGGGAAAATACTGATTTAAAGTTGGCTAACAGCAAAGGAAGCACAATCAAAGGTATGTCCGTCTGTTAAGCATGTTTGTTTTGCCTGTTTTACTTGTTATTTTCTCATTGTACCTGCCTCAACCAGATTATTAATTTATGACAGATTCCTTTTGAATATGTAGGTTGTGATGCAGCATTTATCGGCCCCAATGAAAATCAATTTGCTATTCTTGATGAAGATAAGTCTGGACTGGCTCTGTATATTCTTCCAGGAGCGGTTTTTCAAGAAGCCAATGGAAAAAATAATGCTGTTGAACCAAATCTTTTACCTGATCAATCTGCGGATGCAAATGCAAATTCTGTTCAGGGTCCCATCCAATTCATGTTTGAAACTGAAGTCGATCATATATTTTCCACTCCTATAGGTGCTTGGGCACATGATTCTTCATATTGGATGTCACCATTTGTGATCCATGATACTGATCGATATCTTCTGTGATTGCAGAATCCACTTTGATGTTTGCTTGTAATGGGAAGCAGATTGGCTGTGCAAAGTTGGTTCAAGGGTACCGCCTTTCAACTTCTGATGGGCACTATATATCAACAAAAACAGAAGGGAAAAAGTATGTAAGGTTAAAAGCAAATGAGATAGTGCTTCAGGTCAGTAATCCGACTTTTTTGAAGGTGACTTTTGATATTTTATTTTATGAAAGCCTTTTAAATATAAGACTAAAATTCATAATAAAGTTTTATAAAATATTGTTTAAATATAAATTTATCATAAATTTATATGTTATATGATAAATTTAACTTGGATTAACAAAGTAAATATTAATTTTAAAAAGAAAGGTTTTTAGCATAATGACTTCATTGACATTCTCTTGGTTGGATTGTAAATCAGTTCAATTGATGTCTCTCCACATGATAAGGATCATAGCGTGTTACATGTTAGGTTTAGTTTTTTGACACATATGTAAATCTTATATTTTTGTTTAGACTAAAAGTATAAATATTAGCATAATAAAAATTGTGAAATATGAAAAGGGGTGAAGATGAAAAAATAGTTAATCTGATGTTAAATTTTTATTATTATATATTAATGTGTTTTTTTAATTATTATACTTCATCAATGAGGTAGCTTTCTTTCTCTATCATAACGTTTTATAATGTTGACTTTCTAATAGAATGACCAAAACCCCTAATTGAATTACTTCCCCTTTTCTTTATAGAACTAATATTTTTTGTGATTAATTTGTTTAAATGTTTAAGACCATGACAACATATAAATGCATGTTATATTTGGAATGACTTTGCCTAAAAATACATGTTAACTTATATATAAATAACAACTAATTCATTTTAGATAAGCAGTATTTAAATCTAAAGTTATCATATATACTTTACTATATAGCGAAAATTATATGACATACATCTTGAACAATAAAATCAAAATAAGAAACAAGTGAGATTATCATTTTTCTTTTTAAAAAATATAAAATTTAATGAAAAAATTATGATAATTGTCTTACATTATAAAACTAGGATAAACTAAAAGGAAAAAGGATTTAATTTTGTTAACTTTCTCTTCTAATTTATCCTTTTAGTGTCACCTGTCCGCTTTGTATCGTTCCTCTGGTAATGCTGACTTGCGAAGGCTTGCGCTTTTCATTCTCTTTAATTCTCTATTTAATTTCAATGAAATTTCAATCTACTTTGGCATGTGTATCATGTCAGATTCTTGAAAGATTCTTATCATGAATGTATTAGGAAAAAAATAATAAGCTCCACGAGTTCCTGAGGCCAACTGACTTTCTTCTTTCCTGTATAAGATTCCGGCACTGCAATTTTTACTCAAGGCATGGTGATGAAATGAAATTGCATTGATGACTGAGATCTTCTAATGTCGTTTCAACTGCCTATACAACACATGCATTTTTGTGGCAAAAGAAAATTCATTAGTTTCTGGGAACTGAATACATACATATATGTACACAGACAAACTCGTACATATCTATTATGCTTTTATTTATCTACATGCACCTGTAATTCCATCTGTGCATAAGTTTATATATCCATCTATCTAGTTTGACTGCAGTTTTTCTTGAAAATATATGTCAATGGTTAGGATTTTTAATCATGTTTTTTCAATATCTGCAGGTGCATTGGCAAGAAACTATGAGAGGCTATGTTGCAGGAGTATTGACTACTCATAGGGTGCTTATTGTTTCAGCAGATCTTGATATACTTGCAAGCAGTTCCTCTAAATTTGACAAAGGAAATCCTTCAATATCCTAAATACGTAATGTAGCATAAATTTTAGCACAAAATACATACATGGCATAGATGACTGCATATACATGTATACAGAATAACTGTCTGTGGATGCTTGTAAAAGTGTACACTTGTTTTAGGCCTGTTGCTGGTGTACTTGATATATAGCAACAGGTGATCTCTTTTCTCCCTTGTAGTACCAGCGAGTCTATTTCATTAATCAACGTCCTGTTTATATGATTCATTGGAACAATACTTGTGCCCCCTATCTGTGTTTATAGACAAGAATATAATCTTAGCATCTTTTCTTTTCATTTGTATTTTTTTTTCTTTTATCTGTTTTGCTTCTTCCTCCCATTTCCCTGTGGAATAACTCACCGATTTTGCCTGAGACATAAAAATATCTGTCAAGGGAAGAGTGGTTCTTCTATCAACAATATGTGGTTACGCTTGTATATATTTGCATGCGTACTTGTAATGATACATGTATCTAATTTATATAGTCAAGATTAATAAATTTGTTTGTCTGCTTAACTCATGCGCACTTCAGATCCCTTTTGTGGGTTGGACCTGCACTTCTTTTTTCTACTGCAACTGCAGTTTGTATTTTAGGATGGGATGGCAAAGTGAGAACTGTACTCTCCATTAGCATGCCAAGTGCAGGTTTGTATTCTCGTTCTCATTGCTTTTTACACCATTATATTGTATCAGATACAATTCTGTGCTGCATCATTATATTGTGGAGTTACTGAGATGATCTTCTATTCTGCAGCTCTGGTTGGGGCTCTAAATGACCGGTTGTTGCTCGCTAACCTGACAGATATAAATCCCAGACAAAAGAAGGGGATTGAGATTAAGAGCTGCCTTATTGGGCTTCTTGAACCTCTTCTTATTGGTTTTGCTACCATGCAACAAAATTTTGAGCAGAAGCTTGACCTTTCTGAAATATTATACCAAATAACATCAAGGTTCTATTCTTGCTTTTCTTTTTTTTTTTTTGTTGATGTTATTCATCTATTGAAGTCTTGCTCATGTTTGATGTTCAAAAAAAGTAGCATTTTATCAGTTATTATCTTTACATTAGTGTACCTAAAGTGCATTGGTGTATGAAACCTGGCATCTGACTGTTCTACTGTTTTACCTTATTAGGTTTGACAGCTTACGTATCACTCATCGATCTCTTGATATTCTAGCTAGAGGTCCTCCTGTTTGTGGAGATCTTGCAGTATCATTATCCCAAGCAGGTCCACAGTTCACTCAGGTAGATGAATGGTTGTGTTATGTTTACATTTCATTACCCTCTCACTTTTGGTTCTGAACTTGCTATAAAAAAAACTTAGGTGCTGCGCGGAGTCTATGCAATCAAAGCACTTCGTTTTTCTACTGCTTTATCTGTTTTGAAGGATGAGTTTGTGCGATCTAGAGATTATCCAAAATGTCCACCAACCTCTCATCTGTTCCACCGGTTCCGCCAATTGGGATATGCCTGTATCAAGTAAGCAATCACGGATGTTTACTTCTATATTTGTCACCACTGTTATTCTGGGTTTTATAACTGTTTTTAATGAACTTGTCAATAAAGTTTTTTCTAGAAGGTTGAGAAGATAGTGAATTTTTTTATGAAAGAAGTGATGTGTTGGTTATTTTTCAGAAGACTAAATTTGTAATATATCATGGTTGATATTTGTGTGCTGGCCTCTGATTCTTAGTTTAGATTAGAATATTCTGATTGTTAGCATTATGTACTGAAAATATGAATTAGTATTCATACCAATCTTCCATCTTTATAAATTTAGGATAGATTACGACATTTTTGTTGTTGTTACATACCTAATGCAGATTGAATTTTTATCTTAAAAGTTATCTGTTCCATTGAGATCCTTGTCTAAAGTTCAAAATATGTAAGATGTTGTCATACGTCTTAGTTTAAGCATCTATCTTTAGAATTATTGTCATGATATTATGTAATATTTATTAAGAGCATTATACATAGGCATCCTCTGATCTTCTAACCGTTAACATTGTTGAGCCTTCTTGACTGTTTCAATTGTCATTTTATGGTCCCATTTTTGCTTTGATGAAACTCAAGTTTTAAATTGCAGGTACGGTCAGTTTGACAGTGCGAAGGAGACTTTTGAAGTCATAGCAGACTATGAAAGCATGCTAGACCTGTTTATATGCCACCTCAATCCCAGTGCAATGCGGCGTCTTGCTCAGCAGCTGGAGGAGGAAGGTGCTGATTCAGAATTGAGGCGATATTGTGAAAGGATTTTAAGAGTCCGGTCAAGTGGTTGGACACAAGGCATTTTTGCCAACTTTGCTGCTGAAAGTATGGTTCCTAAAGGACCTGAATGGGGTGGTGGGAACTGGGAAATCAAGACCCCTGCAAACTTAAAGAGTATACCTCAATGGGAGCTTGCAGCAGAAGTTATGCCTTACATGAAGACTGATGATGGTCCCATTCCATCAGTTATCACAGATCATATTGGTGTTTACCTTGGTTCAATCAAAGGAAGAGGTAATATTATTGAAGTAAGGGAAGGTAGCTTAGTCAAGGCCTTTACACCTGCAGCAGCTGACAATAAGCCAAATGCAGTCCATACTTCTATGACTAAATCTATAGGTAATTCTATGGGAGTTGCAGCTAGTGAAACCAAGGCTGATTCCTTGATGGGTCTGCAAACTTTAATCAAATCACATGATAGTTCCACTCCCACTGATGAACAGGCTAAAGCTGCAGAAGAATTTAAGAAAACAATGTATGGCACAGCTGATAATGGTAGCAGCAGTGATGAGGAGGGAGTATCAAAAACTAAGAAGTTACAGATCAGAATACGGGACAAGCCGACATCAGGCACAGTGGATGTCAATAAGATTAAAGAAGCAACAAAGCGACTTGGTGATGGCTTGGGCCTACCTATAACTAGGACAAAATCATTGACCGGTGTTTCTCAGGATCTTGGTCAGACTCAACAGCAACCTTATCTTGCTGCCACTGGGGCTGTGACTAATTCTGCAGTTCCTGCCCCTGGAGATCTCTTTGGCACTGACTCATGGGTACAACCTGCATTGGTATCAAAATCATCTCCTGCGCCCAAAGGTGTGGGAATTGCTGCTGGACCTATACCAGAGGACTTTTTCCAGAACACAGTACCATCCCTCCAGGTTGCAGCTGCTTTACCTCCTCCTGGAACTTATCTTTCAAAGTTGGATCAAACTTCTCAACAAGTTGCAGTTGGCGGAAAAGTGCCACTCGACCATGTAATTGCACCTGCAGCTGATATTGGTCTCCCTGATGGTGGGGTTCCACCTCAAGCCACTGAACAACCTATTCCTCCAGAGTCTTTTGCACTTCCTGATGGCGGTGTTCCTCCACAATACTCAGCTCTGGCCGCTGGTATGCCACAGCCTCAAGTTCAGCTTGCCCAGATGCCGCTGTCCACACAGCCCCTTGATCTTAGCGCTCTTGGAGTTCCCAACTCTGCAGAGTCAGGAAAACCGACTCCCTCTGCATCTGCTCCAGCTTCTGTGCGCCCTGGACAGGTGAATATGCGCATTATGTTATCTTTTCTCACTGTTACTTTTCATTCCTGATTTTAGAAGGCACTTGCATTTTGTACTTAGCTGAATGTGTCTAATAACTTCAAGTCACTTAACTTATTGCCATGGTAAAATACAAAATTATTTCTAACGGTATTTTGAATATAGTTTCTTTTGGCCTATTCGGCTTTGTAGCAATAATTTATCCTTGTGTCTTGGCAGCCCTCTACTTCTGTTATTCTCTGGAGATGTGTTTATCATGTAGCTTCCTTATTCTTCAATTTACTCTATTTTCTTTCTTGATAGGTTCCGCGTGGGGCTGCAGCTTCCGTATGTTTCAAGACTGGACTTGCTCACCTTGAGCAGAATCAACTTCCAGATTCATTATCCTGTTTTGATGAAGCTTTTCTGGCACTGGCTAAGGATTACTCTCGTGGGGCTGATATTAAAGCTCAAGCTACCATTTGTGCTCAGTACAAGATAGCGGTAACCCTTCTTCAGGTAAGTCATTGTTTTCCTGCCACCAAATGCACTAGACTTAAGTATCTGAGAATAACAGCATTTGTCCTTTAGTTGCACTGAAGACTAAAGCATAAAACGGATTGATGATGATATTCTACGATTTTTCAAATATAATTTTGGCCAAACATTCAATGGTCAAGCTACTATTTTGGATCTAAGAGTTTTAAGCTTTTGTTGGTTTTCAAAATATCAATATAGGTTGAATGTTCTCTCTCTTCTGTAAGCTATCATGATTCTGTCCTTGCTTTTGCATTTCACATGCACATAGCATGATGAGAATCTTGTTTAGCCTCTGTGTCATTTCTAGTAATTTTTAATTCTTTTAATCAGCTTTTGGGGGCATTGCATTATATATGGATGTAACTCTGAACTTTTTGTTTTGCACTCACATTACTAAAGATCATAAAGTGAACAGATCTATGATCTCCATGGAACAATAATGCACCTATTCTGGGTACATGAACCATTATTTAGCATTTTAATATGTAGTTAAATCAGTTGCCATTGTAACAAGCGGGGTAGTTTATGCTAGTTGATGATACTTCGACCATTCATTAATTCAAGTCAGAATCTAAATCGTTGAGTGGATGTGCTAAGCTTAGCAAATAGTATTTGCATGCATTGTGGCCATTTAAAATTCCCAATCCTCAACCTTTGTTCTATAGTTTCAAATTATCTAATTATCTTTCATGACTGGATATTGCTTTGGTTGTCCTCCAGGAAATTGCAAGGTTGCAGAAAGTCCAAGGTCCAAGAGCGCTCAGTGCAAAAGATGAGATGGCTAGACTCTCTAGACATCTAGGTTCTTTGCCTCTTCAGGCAAAGCACCGAATAAATTGCATTCGCACTGCCATAAAACGAAATATGGATGTTCAGAATTATGCTTATGCCAAGCAGATGCTTGAACTTCTCCTGTCTAAGGCGCCTCCAGGTAAGCAAGAGGAATTGAGGAGCCTTATTGACATTTGTGTTCAGAGAGGTTTAACCAACAAGTCTATTGATCCACTGGAAGATCCCTCTCAGTTCTGTGCTGCCACTCTTAGCCGTCTGTCTACTATAGGATATGATGTTTGCGATCTTTGTGGAGCCAAATTTTCAGCTCTCTCAACTCCTGGATGCATTATCTGTGGTATGGGAAGTATTAAAAGATCTGATGCACTAGGAGCGGCAGTCCCAGTACCTTCGCCATTTGGCTAAGTTCATATCTGCCTTTTTCTATAATCTTATCAAACGCTCTTGGAAGACTGACCTTAATGTCATAGGACTCGATCTATCCTTTGTTTCGGCTCCTTCCAATGTTCAGTCCTTTATCATCGAGAATCTAGCAGCGGCTACAAGGTATATAGTTTCCCTTTTCATTTGTTTGTATATCATTCTTTTTCTCCCTTTTTTCTGACATGCCCTCTCAGCTCCATTTGTTTGCTGTTACTTGGGACCTCCCTCTGTTGTAATATTTTGTGATTCAAATTTTCATTGTTACTAACAGCATGCATAACAATTCCCTCGTTTCTAAACACCTTGGTGATATGCACATTATAAACAAAATTTTGGTTGGTGTTTCAGATTTAAGTCTCAAATAGTGTTTTTTTTTTAATGCTTATTAGATAGTTCGTATATCATCTTACATGATTCATCAGTTTCACATTCCGATATTATCTTGTATGCTTACTTTTTCTTTCTATTTTTTGGTTCATTCTCATCCCATTTATACACTCTTTGGAAAGTGATATTTGATCTCCAGATCGAAGAACATGTGAAATTAATTGATTCATCTGTTTCAATCCGGCCGCTTTCATGCATGTGATATGAGAACCCTTCTGATACAATGGGTTCATTCGTTAGCCTAGCCTACCACCTGCCATTGATGGATGCTAACATATAATATCAGCCTGGGGATGTTTCAAGCGTATCCTTTCAACGTTACACATTATTTGCGGTCAAAATTTGACCACCCCCTCGTACTTTTTTTTTTTCTAAACCAGGAAAAAAAAAAAAAAAGAGCCTATCATCACATGTCATCTCAATTCTCATCTCGTACGCGTGGGATGCTTTGTTTAACGCCTGATGAAGTACGATAGAAAGCATCCATGAATGCTTGCTTTCGTAAGACTAAATTCTTGCAATGGTGGGCTCGAAGTGTCATGTTGCCTGCTGCTGCTGTAGTTGTCGACTTGTCAACAAAACAAAGCAGAGTAGGGGCAAGAGAACTTTCTGTTTTAGCTCTCCCAACCCTTTGTTGTTGCGCAGGAAATAGGATTCGCCCCTTTGCAGTTTCCAAATGCCATTTGGTATAATAACAGTAGCCATGTGTGTGGATTTATAGATCAAATTTGATGCTACCTTATTTTCATGGTATCATCTCTTAAAATAGTATCTCAGAAAAAAAATTAAAACTGCTGTTAATTAGCTCTTTCATGGTAAATTTATCATCAATTGGTTAAGCAGTTATCAAATATTTATATATATATATATATATATATATATATTATCTAATTTGAACTCAAAACTTTTTAAGAGATGGTATTTAGTAAGTTTGAAGTTAAATTCAAAATTTGTAACCCTTTCATTATCTTCAAACTTAAACCTCCTTCGTATCAAAACTTAAATTACCCAATTCACCCACAAATGTATTAAATACAGACTTATGGATAAGTCCAGAAGAAAATTCACAGCAACTCTTAGAACTTATGTTTTTCTCTTACACAGACAGCGCCCTTGAAAATTTCATTGAAAAAGAATAATGAAGGCACAAAAATATGTAACATAAATGAACGCTCTGTAAAATTAATTTCAACGAACCAATGGCCAAAGCCCAAAATCCATATTTGTGAGTAAAACCAGGTATTCACATCCACCCTTCTTTTCTTGTTTTGCAGATGCTAGATTAGAATATGTACTTTCACTGTGTGTATTATGTTAGTAATTCAACTTTTCTTGATGGAAGGATCAATATAATCATCAATGGTATAAAAGAAATCTGCGGCTGAAATCATATGGCATCACTTGAACAAGTTGTGAAAGAGGCTGTTTCCCTTTCCTTTCTAGGCATTTTACAGCTTCGTTCCTCAGTTTACTAGGCAGTTGCAGACAAACCCAATCTAGCAATGAATCCAAATCCTTTGCAAAGTCAAGCAAATGCTGATCCAAAAGCTTTGGAATTATTAACTTGTTTGATCTTGAAATGCCAACCGCCACCTGTAGGTAGTCTTTCTTAGCTGTTTCTAGCTCATCTTCAACATGAGATGCTGTGTATACTCTCACCTTCATTAGCAAAACGGGCATTTTAGCAGCACTTTAAAATTCACATGAGATGATATTCATTTACATATTACATTACACGGACTCTTCACTTTTTTCCTAAAGTACCGGTGTCTAACATCTATGCCCGACATATATTTAGATATGGGAATAAGAGTATGATCCTCTAAATATATAAAAGAACTCTAAAAAACTGAGCATACCTGTATACCACACTCAACTCCGAGTCTAGCATTATTACATAGTAGAACATAGGGATGAAAAGTCAGAAAGACTTTCTCTACAACTCCGAGAAAGCATTATCAAACTATAAATGTTTCCCCAATACTACAGAAGGAGGATGATTTTGAAGTGAACTTGCAGCATGACCAGCTTCCACATGCAAGAGCGAATGTAACCAATGGTTTGGACCACTCGAGACCAAATAGATTGCGTGCTTTCATCTCATCATTTTTTGCTGCTTCAGGGCAGGTCTTTAACAGAAAGAAGAAAAGGGATAATTAGCAAATATCATATTTGCTTTAAAGTATCAGAATCCCCCAAAGCCTAAGATAGAAAAAATTATGGGTGTAGTCAATCCTCTCCCCTGCAAAAGTATATCCCAAAAAGGTGAACAAATTTTACTTACAAATTTCAAATGGAAAGGCATCCTTAACATGAAACACTCGATCGTTATTGCTTTTAGCAAGTGTCCTCCCAAAACTATTGTAGCCTGACACAGCCATAAACGTAAACAAATTTTCAGTTAAATAGTTCAAAAGCTGATCTCAACAATCATTCAAGCATTGTCTAATATAGTGAGGGGTATACATGTGCAATAGCTAACAGATGCAGTGCTAACTCTTAGTTAGCAGCTACAATAGTTTCAGAGATTTGTGATGAACATGAATAAAACGACACCAATAATAGTATCGTTGGCAAATCATTATATGTTCCCAACTAGCCAGTAGACGAAAAAAATAGAAACAATAACAAGAAAGATGGATGAACCGAACCTTTTGCATTAGTGCTACCACTGTTTCAGGAGACTCTGGTATCCCATGCTCCAAAATCACCTAACAGATTGATTGCACAGGTGTGATGCGCTAGCTTTTACTATATCAAAGTGAGTTCAGAGAAGTTTTTTGAAAATGAAATGTATTAAAATATTAATCAAAATAAACTTTCTTACATTCATCATACAGGAGTTACAAGTGTTTATCCAGAATGCAAGCTTTTGCTGATGGTTCAGAACCTTTAAATCGACGGAGGCTAGCTTCCCTAGTAGAAACCTGAAATTATGATCATAGGGATAGGCTGAATATAAATGCTAACATAAGCAAGATCAACCAACCAGAAAAATTACTTTATGGATCAGAAATAAAACATTCGTTCTTTGATTCAGATCAAAAGTATTAGCTTTGATTGCAAAAAATGCTTCGAGGGGCCAATATCTCTATTTTTCAAATCTGAACAAATACCGTAAGGGTCTTTGCATTCACTTTCTCTGTTTCTTTCATGAGAATTGCCTACTGGTTGGGAAGGTAAAGTCCCGGATTCAACAACTTTGCCTTTCAGGTTGCTCAACCTTACAAAAATGCTAGACAAGCATCTTACAGTATCTTCAGATGTTCTATTTGGTGTACAATCAGGTTCTGATACTTTATCATCCGAAGAACCAGAAGGGCTTTCTTGTGCTCTTTCCCTGTCTATTAATCTACCATCTAGTTGGACGGTCAAAAAAACCCACAATTTATACAACCATTATGAAGTGGATTCCACCCTCTTTTAACGAGAAATCAGTACATACCTGTAACTTTAGGGGATCCAAACATTTGTCTGCTGATACATGCTCGGTTGGATGTCTCTTTACTGGGGTCACAACTTTGGAATTTGTCTTTCAGGATACTGTTTATCCTTCACAGCATTGGCATATGATTGACTCTCTTTTCCTTTTACGTCTCCAGAAGCAGAATTGGGTTTTGTGGGAGCTTGTCTCCCATTTTTTGGCCTGCGAAAGTACTTCCCAGCTCGATCATAAATAGTATCCGGAGGCAATAGCTCTATGCTTGGAACACTTCTGGCAAGAGATGGCTGAGGCCTGGCAATGGTTGTTACTGAACTCATCTTGTTTACGTACAAAGACTTTGATCGCTAGTGGTTAGAACTTCTGACCGGAGATTGCTTGATGGATTCATTCAAATTCTCCACATTCCTCCTGGGAGATCCATAGACGGCCTCTTGATAAAGGCCTTGCCTAAAATGCACTACTTGCTCTTCAAGCCTAACAACTTCCTCTTCCAAAATAGTTACTTCAGCAAGTAGCTCTAATATCTACAACCCAAAAAAAAAAAAAAATTCAAAACCCAAATCACTTTCTAAACCAAATTTACATAAAACATGTAAAAAAATGTTCCAAAATTTTAAGTATCTGACAGGTTAACAACACAGTTCTTCCTCAAACAATTTCGTAAATGTGGCATGCAGTTACACTTACATATGGAGGTAGGTAAGGGGGAAGCCTTGGAAGTGCTCCTAAAGGTCTAGTAAAAGCTCTCTCCAAAGCTCTATGCACATTCTCTTCATGTCTAAGCTTCCTTTTTAGCTTATCAACCTTCAAATTACCAACATCACAACAATAAAAGAATGAAAATTGGCCAAAAAAATAATTAAAATAAAATTTTTGAATAGATTAAAAGGTAAATAATTGCGGGTACATCTTGTAATAAGACCATTTTCCTTTCCCTGTTGGATCTTCTTCGATTGGTCACAGCTTTGCTGGTACCAAGTGCTCTGCTACCTTGACTCTTCTCCATCATCTCCTTTGTGTCATAAGGAAAAAAAAAATGATAAACTTCACTAAATAAATTAAGAATGAAATAATTGAAACAAAGAAACTTAAAGAAGACACTATTCCTTTCTTGAGATAAGTGTCAGTACCCACTTCAGATTTTGGATCAAAAGTGCCTCCTACTTCACTGTTTATGACGGAATCAATTATATTCTAAAAAATAGTTTAAAATTTAGAACAATTCCAAAATTTTCAACAGAATAAAATCCCATTTTTGTTCAAAGTTTCCAACTTTTTAAGCCCCAAAAGAATCAATCTTTAGCCACTCAAATTAACAATTAAAAAATGAAAACAATCTTCAAATTTTGCAAAATAAAAATAAAGGGTAAAAAAAGGGAGAGAAGTTACTTTATTGCTCTCATGATTTGAAGGAGCTTTCATGGACTGAAGAGATGTGCTGACTCTCGTATTCATCTTTATTTCTTTCCTTTTTTTTCTTTTCTTGGATTAAAAGAATAAAAATCCAAAAACAAAACAGTAAACAATGCAACAATATCTACACTCTCAAAGTCTTACTACTACTAATATTTTCATGACCTGACAAAAAGCAATTGGAAAAAAAAAAGGAAGATAGTAAGAAACAAAGTGTAACCATTGAAACACTGAAAGTTAATAAAAGATGAGAGAGAAAAGAAGGAAATTTCTTTGAATACCCTTTGTTTATTCCAAGTTACAGAACGGGAAACTTCAAAGCAAAGCCACCAAGAAACAGAAATGCCTGCATGTACACGAGTTTTTACATGTAAGTTATTACTACTATAATATATAGTAAAAAATGGATCAAGAACATGACGAGGATTTGGAGCTTTAAAAGCGCCATCCAAGAATGGCGTAACAGATGAACAAATCAAAAACCAAATCCAAAACGAAAACTTTAAAATGATACCAATATCTATATATTAATGTTTTCTTATTCAAATAATTATTATTATAATATTTTAATGATATGGTTATTTTTTTTTTCAAATTAATAAAAAAAAGTGTTCTTAATAAAGAAGACAAAGAGAGATTCACTGATTAGTTGATTTTATTTTATTTTATTTTTTTTCGAAGTGAGGTTATTTGTCGTCTTCTTTTTCTTTATACACTCTTTGAACATAATTTTTATTTATTATAAATCGTGTTATTTAGAT
>JBBYHM010000008.1:1708882-1723823 GCA_038381775.1 Adansonia rubrostipa | reverse complement strand
AAAAAATTTAATTATATATAATATTTGACATATTTTAAAAAATTAAAATATTATACATTAATCATAATTTTTTTCCAAGGTGAATCGAACCATTATCCCTCGCATAAACAACGTATTCTTCCACCGCAAGTTGGGCCATAGGCAATAGGCACCGTCATATAAGAATCCAATTCGACTCACCTTTTGGGAAGATTGATGTCAATTGTACAAGAGTAAAAGATTACTTACCTTCTATTATTATTTTTTTCAGTTGGGAACTGCGAAAATGATCAGTTGGGACATGACATATATATCCATTCCTTTAGAAGGAACAACTACAGTAGGCTTAAGATGTAAAGCCTATACAAAACCGTCTCTCACAACCCAAAATATACATAGTTTTTTTTTTTTTTTTTTAATAAATTGAACTCCAGAAAGGCAAAGAAAAAAGTAGTAACTACTTTATGGTAATTTATGGCTCAGAAAACAAGTTAATTTACCAGCATTACTGTTATTAATCCCTGGATTTCGCTCTGTTCTTCATCTTCAAATCCTGAATTAATGCCGGTCAGCTGCCTCGCCCTTTTTGCTTGCAGTAACCAATCTGTTCGAGCCACGACTATGACCATGTATACGGCACATACAACTTGTGCTGCAAGTAAGCCTAACCAAAGTCCTAACAAGCCAACATCCATGATAAAGCCCATGAAAACTGCAATTGGCAATCCTACACCATAGAAAGATCCCAGGTTTATGTTGGCACCCAAAGTTGGCCTAGCACTCCCTCTCAGCACCCCACAACCAGTGGTTTGCGGGCAGTTCCCTAGCTCACAAAACCCTGCAACCGGCATTACCATCGCAGTCAACGACAAAATCGCTTTATCATTCGTGAAGATTTGTCCCCAGGCGTTCCTCATTGTTATCATGAATGACAGAGCCATGAAACTACTAAGAACGGCAAATGATAATGCAACGATGGAGGAGGTTTTAGCTTCGCTCGGCTGGTTTGCTCCCAATTCGTTGCCAACCCGAACCGATACGGCGAGGCTCAAAGATGAAGGGAAGATATAGATAAGTGAAGTCGCTTGTATTAGGATCCCCATTGTAGCAACGGCCTCAGGGGCATTGGTAAGAAGCCCCGAAAGGACTATCATAAGCTCATACCACCACCATTCCAAGCAAACGGATATGCAACTAGGTATAGCTAGCGAAAGTATTGGTTTCCATTCACCAAAGCATTCCATGGACCAACCTTGCCATGTTTTATCACAAATGCCAGAGAAGCATAGATAAAACAAAAGGGTTATAAGCAGGCTCAAATCTGTCAAGGCAACTGCAACAGCTATACCTTCAATGCCAAGGCTAAGATGGTAGACAAGAATGTAGTTGATAGGAGCATGTAAAGCAAGGGCAAAAGCTGCAGTTAACATAAGAGGGAGGGTTATGTTTTGGGTTCTTAGGTAAATCCTAAGAGGGTTTATCAGACATTGGAAGAGCAGATCTGGTAATGAGACTGCCAGATAAGTTGATGCAACCGAGGAGATTACTGGGTCTTGTCCACAAAAGAGAAGGATGGGCTCAATGTTTAGCCACAGCACTGAAATAGGCAAACAGGCTATTGTGAGAATGGCTATGGTGCGTTGCAGTGTTTGGCCCATAAGAGGCCACTGTTTGGCTCCACAGGCTTGAGATGAAATGGCTTCCATTCCCATTGCTAGGCCAGAGATGACAGAATAGCCAGTGATGTTAGCGATACCAATCGACATTGACCCTCCTGCCAATGCTTCTTTGCCCAATTTCCCCATAAAAAACATGGATATTGCCGATTTTCCGTAGATAAGAAGACCAGTAATGATCATAGGCAGGGCTGTAGCATAAAGCAGCTTGATCTCTTCAACAACCTGAGAGATAAACAAAGAGAAAATATATTTTTTGGCATTGGATTTATCTCTTTTTTTAACCTAGTAAAAATAAAAACAAAAGCAAGCACAAGGAACAGTAGCGTTATTATGGAACTAAGTACCTTTGAAAGTGATGGTCGCCAAGCTTGACAATGGCACAGAAAGGAATCTTGCTGATCCTCTGGTGAAACATCCTTAAAACATTCTCGAGATAAACTATCATTAATATCCTCATTGAGCAACAAAGGAGTAGTAGAACTGTAAAAAGCTGCAACTCCCTGATTACTCATTATTTTTTAACCAAAATTAAACCCTGAAGGATATTAATTTCTTCTAACAAACATGCAAAAAAAACAAAGGAGATTAAGGACTAGGATACCAAGAATCGATCCAAGCTTCTCTCTTTTCTTAAAAAAAAAAAAAAAGGGATAGCTAGTCTGGTAGAGCTTAGTTTTGAGTGATTTCCTTTTGTTTTCCTATGGGGTTTTTGCTCTTTTATGAGAAAAAGAAAAAGGCAAGAGGTGGGGTGGGAGAGGTTAGTTAGGGTTTGGCCTTTGGGTTGTGTGAGAAATGGACGAGTGTGGGGAGGAGGCCATGCGGGTGGATTCGTCGTTTTGTTTGAAAGGGTGGGGAGGGCGTGGCTTCGGTAATGTTTAATAAAGAAGAAAGGAGCTTTTGTTTTTTGAAAAAACAAAATGCTGGCTCTGGCACTCATTCTGCCATTCATGGAAAAGCTGTCAAATGCATCATCAAACTCTCTGTAAATCCCTCTAGACATCCACTGTTTTGTCTCTCCCATTGTCCTTTTTTCTTTCTTTAGATTTCATACTATTATAATTAATCATATAAATATAATAAAATAATTAAAATATAATATAAAATACGTAAAAATATACTGTCAGACGAGACTGACAAATCCATCTACTATCCTCTCCCTCACCACGTGCATGACTCCCTTACTTTCGTACGCTTTTCATGCCAAATACCTTGGTTTTGCAGAAATTTACTATTTCTATGTAACAATACTATGAAAATTTTGACGTCTGTCTTATATGATTTACAATTTTTCATAAAAATAATATTAACCATTTAATTAAATAAATATAAATTTTATAAAAAATTAATAATTTCATATCGACGGTAGTAATTTTTTTACTTAATTACGTATTTATCATAGCATTATTTGAAAAAAATATTTTTATAATAATAAAAAAATAAAAAAAGATCATGTGAAATAACTTACTCATTAAAATACACTCATATAATTTGATAAATTAAGTAATTATTAATAATCTTAATTTGTTAAGCACATAAGGTCAATCACATGACCAATTTCTAGTGTGAAAAACATTCACAAAATTTGTATATTCAAGATTAACGTCGATAAAAAAAATTATTACTACTAAGATCTATAAATATTATTTTAACAATATTATTAAATATTGATTAATAATTCCGTATAAATGAATATATTGTGATTATATTTGCCAAGTTCATGAAACAATAGGACCCTTCAATTTTCCCGTTATTTATTGTCGCGTCCACACATTTCCATCAATTTCCCATAGCTCCCAAGTATCCCCCAAATGATTTAAAATATGACCACATTATGGGCTACCAAAATCACGATTTCTCGATCATTTCTTAATTCTATATTTTTCAATGTGGCACGTCAATAGACGGGTGATAAAACTAGAAAAGAAAATTACGTTTGAGAAAGAATATCAACCCAATAAAGGAAATATATTTGTATAAAGAGGAAAAAAAAAGTAAATTGCTTATCAATTCTCCCTTTCAATGTCTCTACGATATATGTAAATTATTACTAAATTACAAAGAGAGCAACTTGTTTCGAGCAAATGAATGTCCAAAAACGCCTACTGTTTCACCAAAGAGTGGATTTTTTTTTCATATTTTGTGAAAATCTATTATTAACCTATAAGATGTTATCCATTTTTAATGCTCGAAAATCTTATGGTTTTATGTATACTTTTAACGAATCTTCTAAATTTTTCAAATATGGAATTAGAAAGATTAAGATTTTTTTAGTCATGAATCATGATATATAAAGATATATATATCAACCAAAGAATGGATCATTCTTTTATGGCCTTTATATATATATATATATATATATATATATATATATTATCAATCTTGCTAGTTAATCGACCATGGGCGCCTGGAAAAATAAACCAAGGGTCTCTAAATAAAGGCAACAGGGGGCCACGACAAAATGGCCACAACAGCCAAGCCATGACGACCCCGCCCCCTCTTTTATTTTTGGGTTAGCTGATTTCTTTCAAACTTTCCTTTGCTGGGAAAGAGATAATAGCGTAGGGACAAAGGAAAGGGCTAACTACCTCTTAATATTATACAAATCGTCAGTCTTTTCTGTATCCTTTCTTCTTCTTCCCTTCTATTAGACATGGCCTTACTCCTTTGTTAAATATCTTATAAAATTATATGAGCTTTCTTTGATTGGAAAAGTCCCTGAAAAAGGGTTTTTATTGGTCTAAATGGGGAAGATACTTCTTACCTGATCCAATTGAAACTTCTAGCTAAATAGCAGATGGTGACCCACAATTTTCCCCTTTGAATTCATTTTCCCAATTTCCAAAGCTCTTTGCTGTTGGGACTTGGGACCCTGCCACTTGCTGATCCCATGCAAAACCCAACTTATTCCCCCCTTTCCTGCTTTTTGTTTTAAGTTTTGGGGAATCTTAATTGTTTCCTATATTTATATTTATATTTATATGAATATACTTAATTTTTATAAATGATTTATATATTTTAAAAAATTATAAATTTATATTTACACTTAATATAATTCTTTAAAAATATTGAATAACATTATCTTATCTCCTGCCTTTTCTAATCTTCTTAGTTTCAATGATTAGCATTCGTATACTACAAAGATATTTTCTATTCTTTTAGATGTTGGGATATGCCGACCAGATTACTTTGATCAATGGAGGGAATTGCCATTCATTTAAAACTTCTATAAAACAATGTTAGGGTGGGATCATCAAAATATCTGTCATGGTTCTTTTTGTTCAATGATTAGCGCGAAGGAAATATATGATAAGGGTCCTTCATCATGCCTTACACTTTGCATATTCTTATCAATCAAAGTAGCTGCCATTTTAAAAAGCTTGCAAAGGAATTAATTCTTTGTTTCTTTCTTTTCTTCTTTTTTTTTTTTTTTTTTTTAATTTTGATTTTTCAAAAGAACTTCTCTCTGTTTGCCTTGCTTTCCATGTCCATTTGTTTGGTTAAAAATGACATTTAAAAAATAATTTTTAAAAATAGATTTATATTTTGAAAAATAGTTGATATTTTCTATTGTGATTCTTTAATATTGATCCCTACAGTTGAGGGATCGATCTTTTTTATTTATTTTTTCTTACTGAAACTTCTATTAGGGATCAATAATCTTTTGCTTTGATTAAACTTGCATTCAAGAGATTGGTCCTTCTTGTTTTGACGTTTGAAACATGGATTAATTTCATTAAACCAACATTAAAAAAAATGCAAAAATACTTCGAATGCAAAACAAACTTCCCATTAATTCTAAATCTTTGGAAATAAATAAATAAAACCTTATGATTTAAGATAAAAGCATTGAGCGTTGTCAAAAATATATTTACAAAAAAACCTCTCAAATTTTGTAAAGTAGTTAGATATTGGAAGCGTAATTCAAACATCCCTAACAGGGCAAAACAGACACAAAATTCATTTCTCAAGAAAATGGGCAAATGAACAATCGGTCCTCAAGCAAAC
Organism: Adansonia rubrostipa; assembly: GCA_038381775.1. Classification (NCBI taxonomy): domain Eukaryota; kingdom Viridiplantae; phylum Streptophyta; class Magnoliopsida; order Malvales; family Malvaceae; genus Adansonia; species Adansonia rubrostipa. The sequence goes on along the minus strand of JBBYHM010000008.1, from coordinate 1,718,160 downwards.
AGTCATTCAAATGCAGCCCATTGTCATGACTTTGGCTAAATATATGGCATCAAGTGGGCTGGAATCAGCTCACCTTTCAAATCAAGGACGGCTATTTGAAACTTGGAAAACAAATATTTTGTATAAAGTGGCCCAGCCCAACCATACATCTTTTCAACTGCAAAAACAAACTGATTTGTGAACTTAGAGTGTAATTCAGTTAGTTTATAAAATTATTCGTATCTTTAGCAAACTGATATTGCATAAACTATCATAAGAATGATCGTCAATTACAATGTCTCAACGACTCATCCACCACATGATACGTTAAGCACTCTAAATGCTGTCAAGTGTTCAAAGGATCCTTCATCAAACTTAGGAAATTGAAGATGATCGAAAATCGTCATAATATCTCAGAAATCTGCAACAAAATTGCATTCCGAGTTAATATTACCACATAGGTTGATAGACAACCTAAAAGAAAGATGATGGATAAACTTCGTAAAATGTAACCAGCAATAGATTATTATCATTTCACTTTGAACAACAATTTTTACGGATCCTTGCTGTCAAGTGCAACCGGTTGCACATCTTTGTTAAGTTAATGCCATATTAACAATTAACGGATCCATAAAGCAAAGAACAAGAGCAAGTAGTGCACTTACAATAAAAGGCATCTCAGCTATGATAATGCCACTGCTTTCTTCTAAGCTTTTTAGAGTTACCACTTCACCCCCAACGACCATATTGATCACTATTCCATCTGCATAGATTTTAATGAAAAATCATTGATGGAATTCAACAAGATGTGCCAATAATAAAGTAATATGACAAGGAAGAAACCTGCTGCCAAGCACGAAGTCAAGCGCCTCGTATATGTTTCCTGCTAGCAGGCACAAGTAGAAAAAGTAAACTTAGAAAAATAAATCTCAACAGAAGGTGTTATTAAGCAACAAATAACTACGCAAGAAAACAACGTTCAAAGAAAATGAAAATGTTTTATTTCATGATCCAAAAAAGGTTCGTAACTCAGATGTCAGAATACTACGAGCACTACATGAACATGCTAAAATTGGTAAAATTCTCCCTATGAATAACTCGTATGGATGGTAAATTGGTAATCAAACATTAAAACTAGCAAACATGTTCACAAATTACACAAGAGAACAACGTTCAAAGAAAATGGAAATATTGCATTTCATGATCCAAAAAAAGAGCTCATAGCTCAAAAGTTAGAACCGTACAACCACCACATGAACATGATAAAATTGGTACAATTCTACCCATAAGTAACTCACATGGATGGTAAATTGGTAACCGAACATCAAAAGTAGCAAACAACATTGTAAATTTGCTATTGATAGCTGACTTTACTTCCTTATTGTACAAGCAGAAAAAAAAACAAAAAGTAGGCATAGATGGCATGATTCGACATCCTTTTCATAATTTCCACAAGCGACTTAACCAGCTAAAACACCACCAATCTAATACTTGGGAAGTTCAAAATGAGTAATTGCATCCTCGCTAATTAATGAATCGAAGCCAGCCAGAGTAACCGAAACAGTCTTAAAGCAACAAACACGCAATTGAATTAACAAGTTTTAAACCAACATTACAAGCTTGGCCCCTAGATTAAATGTCAAAATAGTTTCGATGATCCTGAAATTAAGGTTCTATACCAGGCATATAAAAGACAAAGTTTAAAGGGTTTCAATTATCAATCGCCCATATTCACTGGCTAAGGTATTAGGAATTAAAATGTAAGTTTTCTTTTATAATGCGAGGGATACAAAGAACAATTGAGAAATTTTACCTTCTTTGTTGGTAATTCATAATTAATCAAAACGCGCGCCGACAAGGGATATTCCCCAGAAGCAAGAAGCGGAAGGCAGGCATCCGTTACGACAATCATAAGAGATTTCTGCTCTTCTTTTTCAATTTCATGACCATCTTCTCTCTGAACCGCAACATGTTGGCTCCAATTCATCGTTGCTTCCCTAAATTTCTCCAAAATTAAACCCCGTTCCGCTTCAGATTGGTCGCTGTACTGGCATATAAAAAACTAAAATAAGAATTAGTAGTCAAAATAGGTATATAATTGAAATTAAAATTAATAATACAAAAACTTACCAAAGAGGACAAGGAAATATAAGGGAGGTCCGAGACGGCGGAGAAGACGGCGTCGAGCTCGTCACGTGAGTTGCAGCAGACTACTATCGGAAGGCACGTGCGTCGACCCGCCACGCCTAGGAGTTGAATAAACGTATCCTGCAAATTTCGATTCCCTTTTTTTAATCGAAATTTAAAAAAATTGAAAATTAATCGAAAAATCAACGGAAAGAAAGAAAGAAAGATAGAACCATTTTATAGTCGAGTCTGTCGACGGCCACATAGAAGTGCCGAAGTTGATTAGAAGAACTGCAAAATTCATGAAATTTTTGAGGGGGAAAAAAAAAGAAAAATATGATGAAAACTAATTTTTTATTTGATAAAGTTAATAAATGGGGGACATACCAGAAATTGGAAGGGGGTTGAGAGGGAGGAGATGAAGCTTCGATTGCATCAATAGCCATGATCTCTTTCTCTTTTTGTCGAGCAACTGGCTATTTGAGTTAACTCGGTCAAGAATTAAGCCTGCGAGGAATTTCAGTCCAAACTTCCCCTCCTAAAAGTCAATGAGTCGAGGTATAAAACAAAAGGTCATTCTGAGGCCAATTTTTTTTTTTTTCATTTTTTCCCCTAAATCTAGTCGTGACTAAAAAAGTAGAATAAAGCGTTTTGCATACAACTTTTATATTTTATAAATTATAATCTAATACATAGGATTTTCGTTTGTAATTATATAATAAATTATAATATAGAATTAGAAATATCTATTATCATTTAAAAAATATAAAAAAAATTATGCTTATAAAGATTTTTTAACTTTTAACTTTTTAAATATATTTATATTTTATTTTATTTTAAACTTAAAAAATTACGAAGGAACAATAATTTAATCCAAAATTAAATCAGATATAACTTAAAATTTATTTTAAATTATGTTTAATTTATACGAGTTAATAAAATAAAATAAATCAACTAAAAAGTTAAATCGTGGTTATATATTTTATAGCGGATGCGATCAAAGTATTACAACTACAGATGCAATGTATAACAGATGTAACAGTTATATTTTTTCTCCAAAAATGATCTATTCTTTAAAAAGCAAGATATTTATATATTTTAATATCATATTTTATTATTCTAATAATCATATAATTATTTATAAGTTTTATTTAATTTGTAAAAATCAAACTAATTTTATAAGTAAAAATTTCTTAAAAAACTAATATGAATGATAATACCATTCGAACTTAATAATTGTTAAAATAATTTGTAAACTATAATACGATGTAAAATTATTTTATTTTAAAATACAATTAATCTAATTTTTATCAACAATCCATGAAAATGTAATATGATCTTAATGGAAATTAAGACTGAAGAATTTGTCAAACAAAAAAAAATCAAAATAAAAGGTCAAACTGCCAACAACCATATTAGTTATTCATAGTTTCAAGTACAAAGAAACAGAGCACGCAAATCAAAACCAAAACCAGAGCCAAGCATGAGAAATAGGGAGATCAAAGAAACATAGCATGTTTGAGGTAGTGCCATCGCCAAAGATCACAAGAAATAGAAGAAAGAAGTCGTGGGAGGGTTGAAAATGAAGCAAATTTCAGTGCTGAGGACGTTACACCGCTTTTGAGACGCTATTGCTGCGTTACGTAGCGTGTTTCGATAACTATGGTTCTGACTGGTTTTGACCACTGCAAAACGCTTAAATTGCGCTTCGATAAATTTAATTTCCGATACGATGCGGCCTCTACGCAACTTAGTGTTATGATTTTGATGCTTTGGGGGGGATATCGGAATCTAACGGGGTAACAGTTAGGGTCGGACCCTCCGATGGCAAATTCTGGAGCTGGGAATAAGTTTGTTTCAGTCAATCTGAACAAGTCTTATGGCGAACAGCCATCTAAACATCACTACAATTCACATCATTCGGGTTCTTAGGGGTCAATTCCGATACGAACCGCCACTGGCAGTGGAGGAGGGGGGAGGAATGGTGGTTCTCTCACGGCCTCGTAGATCCCAAAAGGCCCATTGAATTTGCCATCCTTGCGTAGGAACATGAGCAATTTGATTCGTTGGGAACTGGCGGTGTGCCTGCCAGCGGAGAGATTTCCACGAGTGGGCCAAGAACTACTTCGTCCGGGATGTTATGGGCTAAACCCGGTACAGTTACTTGGCAGGAGGAAGAAGGTTTGGTTGGTGGTGATGATCATGTGAATGATGGGGTTGATCGGTTGAATGCTGATAATGTGGTCACAAGGGCAAGTAGTGGTGTTTGTAAGCCGAAATCGGTTTGTGGAAGGGCCAACTTCCTCGATGTCTGCTTCAGCTCTAGGTTTTCCTCTGGATAAAGCTACACTGTAGAAGGGAGGGGATTTCCTTTCATTCAGGCAGCTTTGCCTGTTGTATCAGGGGCTGAAAGGAAAACAAATTTCGCTACTTAGGACAGTTTGAGTTATTGCCGCCGTTTACCAGGGTTTCATTCAAAGCTCATAACACTTCTTCTTTTGAATTTTCGGGCACGTGTCAGACTCTATACATACCCCATGGTATGCGCCGTTTTCCTAATCAAAAGATAGGAGAGCACTCCTTCTCTTGAGGCTACGGGGTCATTTTGTCGAGTTTCTTCGACATAATTCTCTTAAGTGCCCTAGTATATTTGTTCATCCGTGTCAGTTTGGGGTACGGTCGGTTCACTAGGAAGATCACCCTCCCAATTCAAAGTTTTTTCTTAGAAGTTTTAATAGTCCTGGTTATAAAAAGACTCGCGACTACAGCAAGACGGTGCGCTTTGCTCTCTCGCGACCCCTACTCTAATCAAAAGACTCAAGGCCCCTACTGAAGATTCAAAAGACGAGCACTGAAATGAGAAAAGCTACTGATGGTTTGAGTAAGAAACAGAAGCAATTAGCAGTTGAGAAGTTGTCTAATAAGCATAGGGATGGTTCCCTTTCGAGTTCAGTTATTGATAGGAGTTGATGTTTTTTTTCTAAGAGGTCGAATAGAGTTTTACAGCATAAAAAAATCAGAGGGGTGTCAGGAGTTGGTACTCCGCAGCACTTTCCGATGGTTAAGTTAGCTTTTGGATTTTCAGATATTAATACAATAGAAGAGACTAAAAATGGAAAAGATCTATTTTACCTTAGGTTTGCTTATCCTTTTATAGACGTTATGAGAGATATACTGTCAGATGACGTAATTAGAGGAGACAGTTAGCTCGGACCTAACTGTCGAGTTACCGTGTCTTGTAACTAGATCTGTCAATCAACTGCCATTCAGAAAAAAGTGTCGGCCCTTAAATCATATTATTGTCGAGTGATCATATCGATGTTTCTTTATGTTTTAGCTAACGTTTCAGAGAAACATTTGATAATTTTTTTTTAAAAATAACTGTTCGAGCAATGACACAGATTATTGTTAATCCGAATGATATAACAATATGCGTCCTCAATTGCAGTCCAGAAGAATTGCTGTTGGCAACAGATTGAGTGAAAATGGTGGTGAAGCTCGTAGTACAAAGGGTTCTCATTTATTAGAGCAAGGCAGGAATTAGGATGATTTATTCCCGGGGCCACTTCCATTGGTTCGCTTGAACCCAAGATCCGACTGGGCTGATGATGAACGTGATACAGGTCAGATTACAGACGGCGGGAGGGATCATGGGTCTTCGAAAAGTGGAGCTTACTGGGATAGATATGTTGATATGCCGAGGCTGTTGTACTGCCACACAAACCAGGTCATAGTCTTTTTGACAGGTGGGGACAGCGTGAGCGTGACAATGAAACTGGAATAAGCCCTACCGGTGAAGTCGCTAAATTGGACCCTTACGGCGTTGATGCAAAACTACCCATTAGAGAAGGGCGGGAAGGAAATGCATTGAGAGCATCTTCCCCTATTCCTAAACTGGGAATTTGTTCTCGATTGCAAGGGACAGAAATAGCATGGGCATAAGGCCATCAAGTATGAATAGAGAAAAGGAGAATAAGTACATTTCATCGCCTCTCCGGGACAATGCTCAGGATGATAATGGAAGGAAGGACATAGGTTATGGACATGGAGGAAGACAAGCTTGGAACGAGTCAACCGATTCATTTAGTTGTAGAGGGTCTGAGGAATACGAGGGAGCGTTACGGCAGTGAACAATACAATAGATATACAAAGGTGATGCTTTCCAGGGTAGCTCTTTATCAAAACCACCTTTTACTCGGGGTCGTAAAGGACTTCCAGTCAAACATCCTACTTTCTCCATCTTAGTAATGATATAAATAATATGGGCTTTGGGATAATTATATATAACTTTTAGGGTGATAACAATTCGAGTTGATTGTAGTTAATATGCTATATTTTATTTTTTTAAAATTTAATTTATATATTATATAAAATTAAATCAATTCAAATGAAATTTACTAGCTTGAATTAATTACATTCTTCAATTTTTTAAATTAAAATATTTTTACATATAAATTAATATAAAAATAATAAAATAATATTCATTTTTATATTATAAAATATTAATTCAATTATATTTGAATAATAGCAATTTTTCTTATGAATTAAAAATTAAATTTAATATAATTAATTAATATCTAAATTAAAATTAAATCAAAATTTTAAAAAATAATCAAAATCTAATTCAAACTGTAATTTTTTTTTTTTACACATTTTTCCTCGGTCCTATTCAATTGATTCGTTATTATTTTATTATCACCAATTTTGGTTTCACTTATTTGTTTCTTCTATTATTCCAAAATCTGTAATCCAATAAAATTCCATTTGAACGGGTAATTTAATTTTGTTTTTCTTCTGTTTTACCTACCAATCAAAGCTGAACTTGTAGGTGCAGGAGTAAGACTGGACGAGCTTTGCGCTTTGAAGTTCGAACCTGACGCACCGACACGGCCTTTGACACAGATGGAGCTGCAATGAATGTTTTTTTTTTTTTTCAATGAATCTCAGTCAGCAAAGCCGCCTTCAGACGTGGCATTTTCGCAATTTGCCCTGCCACTTCTTCTTCTTCTTCTTCTTCTTCCTTAAACATGCTGGCTTTTTTTTTTTTTTCAAGGACAGGTTAATAAGTCAAAGAAAAAGTCTAAAGAACTTAGAATTTTGGAAACATGGGCTACAGTATGACACATAAAATAAGAAAAAGGAATGTTTCCATCCATTAATTTAACGTAAAACGTGCTCTCTCTCTCTCTCTCTCTCTCTCTCTCTCTTTCTCTCCAAATCTCTTGTACATGATTAAAGAAAAGGTAAACAAACATTTATATCCTAATTGAATTTATTTTACATTAATCCTCTTCCCGACCCACCCTGCAGCATCTGATCATGGGATTGCGAGGAAGCTTAGCTAGCAATAGCATCCATTAATCCATCATCATTAGCTCTCTAAACTCCTTTTCTGAAAATATTTCCCATGCTTCTTCTTCATCATTTTCTTTGCCACTCTCTCCTTTTTCTCCATTAATGCTCTTGTCTTTCTCTTCTTCAATTCCTTTCTCCTTGCCTCCTCCTCCTTCTTTTTCTTCCATTTTGTAATCTGTTAATGAGAAATTGGTCTTCGCTTTATCTCCTCGGAACTCAATAGCGGCCTTGTCATAAGCCCTGGCAGCGGCTTCCGCAGTATCAAACGTCCCCAGCCAAACCCGAACAGCCCGTTTGGGATCCCGAATCTCCGCCGCCCATCTCCCCCATGGCCTCCGCCGAACTCCCCTGTAATGCTTCCTGTTTGTTGGTACTCTCCCTCCTGCTGCTTGTACTTCTTGTTGTTGTTGTTGCACCCGTTGGCTTGGCGGGAAAATGCTGTTGAAATACTCCTCATTGTAGCCGTTGGTCTTCACAGAAAGACACGTGTCATTAAAATGGAACTCATTGCCGGTCCCACTACTTGAAGTCGACACTGACGTGGCAGGTTGTCCACCGCTGATTACGTGAACGAGGGCGGAGACCATGATGTCATGTTCCTTCTCACGAGTCAAAGTCAAAGCTCTAGGCTGGTTTTTATTGAAATTTTCCATGATGTAAAGGGTGTTTTGGGAAACAAATTGCAACAACATTCTACAAAGAGCGAGCGAGCGAGCGAGCGAGCGAGGCGAGCGAGAGAAATGAAGGGAAAGGCGCTTCCAAATCTCTATATATACGGAGGGAAACCGACAGCCGTGAGTGGGTCTCACACGGGGGGTTGAGGCCCATCAGTCTGGGGTTTGGGAGGGGGGAGTTAGTCGGGTCCAGTAACAACACCTGGATAATGAGCTTATGGCTTGCGTCATCTTCTTCCGACACGCGGCTTCGATAGAAAAAAAAAGGTGCAGTGGCTCAACTTCGACTTGACAGCGCAGCATTGGCTGTTACATTAATCCGAAATCTATTTCTCTGCTTAATTATTCCATCTAAAAAAATTGTGAAACTTTGGAATTAAGTAAACTCGTCCTAATATTATTTAAATCTCAAAATTTTTATTAAATTATTTTTTAATAATATAAATTTAAATATATTAATAATTTATATTATTATATATTTATATTATTTTTTATATCATATTATATTTATTCATTATATTCATGTGATGTATTCATTTTATTATTGATCAAATAAATTTATATATGTTGGCTAAGCTTAATCAAACATTTGGAATTCCATCTTATTTATGATAATTATCAATTAACATTGTAACATAAAAATAATAAAAAAATCAAATAGTAATAAAAATTGCTAGTACTACTAGTTAAGTGTCAAATATCTAGCTAAAATATTAAAAAAAATTTAAAATTTTTCATTTTTAAAGTAAAATTTTCTAATTTATTATATTAAAATAAACATTTTATCTTTTATTTATATTTAAATAAATCATAGTGCAAATGAAACATTGATTATGTTAAAGATTTATTTTGAATATAAATTAAAGATTAAAGATATATATGGATAAAACTTAAATGTCAAACTTTTATTTGTTGCAAATTAGAAGCATTAGTGAATAGTTTATTTGGATGCAATAAAAATATAAGATCTTATTTAAGCAAAGTGATAAAATTAAATAATTTTTTTTATTCTTTTAGCTTTTTTTTAATTTATCAAGAGAATAGGATAAAATTATGACAGAATCGAATTAACGGTATAAACACTTAAAAAAATCATTGTTAAGTAAACTTCCCCAAGAAAAAAAGGACAAATCTAAAGAAAAA
>JBBYHM010000008.1:1694735-1707840 GCA_038381775.1 Adansonia rubrostipa | reverse complement strand
ATTAACAAATAGGAAAAAATCGAATCCGGAACTTAATTTGGTAAATTTATGTACACAATTTAACCATTAAATTTAGAATTCGAATTCCATTCACGACCCATGTTTGAAAAAAAAAGGGGGGGGCGAATCCTAAATTTGTAAATTTTACAAAGTATAAACTAGCACAAGCACATAATCTGAAGTTCAAAATAGGTATATCTCTAAACAAAAATTATCATTCAAGGTAGCAAACTATACAATCCACATAAATTCTAAGTTCATTCGACTTTCTGGTAAGCATATTTTACATCCTAATGTCCATTTGGAAGAAAAAAAAAGTAAAAAGATTAAACAAGGCATTCATCAAAATGTCCAAATTAGAGGCAAAGCATCAAACCTTATATATCCAAAGGCCAAAAGTAGTTTAAATTATAATTGTAAACAAATCTTATAGAGTGCCAAAAAGGCAAAAACTATAAATATTTAAACCACAGACCACTGCTAGATTTCCAATGCCCTTGATTCTTCTCAATGAACCATTTTTTTTTTATCCAAATAATTTCAAGCCGTCCAACAAAGATAAAAGTACACATGATCGATTGAATTATTAGCTGTAAATGCATTTGTTTTTTAGTGAAATAGGCATATTCATCTTTTCCGGGTCCATGGTGACCGAACATTGAATCCTCTTATAGAACTTGGGCTTGACCACCTTGCCCAAAACATAAGCCCTAGAAAGCACCATGAAGTTAAGTGTCAATGGCACTGGTTGAGTCGGTGCACCATTGAGACTAGCCAAGCTAGCCCCTCCTCCATACAATGGAATATAACTCCCTTTCATGGTCACAGTTAATGCTCTTTGGCTCTTTCTTGATTGGTAAAACTTGCGTATCTACAATAAAATAAAATAAAATAATTTGCTTGGGAAGAATAAATAGCGAGAGAAGACAAAGTGCATAAAACATTTTAATATTTATGATGGGGTCATAATGGCTGGTTTACCGATCCGGTGGCCACAGTGAGCTGAGAGTAAGAGAGATCTAAGGGTGTTGATGTCACATGAACCCCAAAAAATGTAGCAGTGTTTCGATATGTGAGCTTTACTGTGCAGTTCATCGACACCATTTCAGTACTCACTCCTGAGAAATCCGCACCTGCTTGAACCACAAATTCATTGAACGAAATGCTCTACAACAAAATCAATCCATTGCCCTTTTTAGAATTTTGTAATCTAAGCTTAAAGGAAACAAAAAAAAAAAAGGAAATAAAGAGAATGCATGTCAAATCTAGGCCGGGTTTCTATGATGAGAAAGATAGGGGAAAAGAACATAAAATTTTAAGGTTCTAAGTTCTAACCTTCATGATGATTTTAGGTTTTTGAGGTCTACTAGCACCCCATAGGATCAAAGAAAACGTGGTGAAAAGCACGAAGAAGCCAACAAGAAACGCGAGAAAATAGCAACGTCGACGATGGAATCCATGATGGGCACCTTCACCGTCAAGCAAACCTTCTTCCTCAATGGCATCGAACTCTTTCCACGGCTTGCGACCCTTGCGAGATCCCTCATGTTTTCGATGTGGTTTGAGGGATCCAGACAGGCGGGTGGAAGAAGACTCACGCGAGGAATGAGGGCCTAACGAAGAATTGGAGTGAGAGTGAGGCGGTGACCCCATGGGGCTGAGCACCGGCGTGGAGTGGAACGAGTTTGTAGTCTTTTCACCATCATGGGAGTCCCTTGATGGACTCTGAACATAGTAAACTTGTGGGCGAGGCGACCTTGCCGGTGACGATTGACTTAGGCTGCTCACCTCCGAATCTGTCTTTGAGAGATGAGCCGACATTTTCTCCAACTTTTACTCTTGTTTAATTAAGTAAAAGAAAGAAAAAAAGTGAAGGAGAAGGAGAAGGAACGAGAGAGTAAAAGGGGCTGGGGAGGGGTTTGATAGATTTGTTTACTTGGATTAATGTTTACTATTAATGTGTAGGATGGATCTATCGAACGTAGATTTTGTGTCAGCACGTTGCAATTGTGTTTTGTTTATTGTTATCGAAGTCATTGCTTGTGAAAGCAATTAATGACAGAAGGTGGGACTTGAGAGAGAGAGAGATGGCAGTTGTCTCCAGTCAAATTCTTTTTTTTTTTGTATGTATTTGTCAACTTTTAACTGTTTCTACACAAAGTAGTTTCACGGAAGAGATCTCCAGCCTCAATTTTTTATATGATTTCAGCAAAAAGAAACTCTTAAAGATGAGTCTACTGTAAGTGAATCAAGATCAAAGTACTGCACTAAATTTTCGAGACAAGATCACTCTGGAAGGATATGGCGGTGGGCCTCGAATTCTTACCGCATCTTATATTCTAAAGTGTAAATCAAGGGGATGAATAATGAAGCAAAGCTTAAAGCTTCTCCATTAGGTTTTCTCGGTAATCTTTTGTTAAATTGTTCTTAGAGGCCAATGCCCTGTCTCCAGTACATTTTTACCAAAGTTTTGGAAATTGGTCAGGGTTAAATTCATTAAAGATTTTGTTGACGAGTGCATTAAAAGTGTTCTTTAAGATTATTATAGTATTTAACTAACCTTAAATACTGCCTAATGGGCACTTGTTAGAAAACCTATTCATTAATTCAAGCAATATTTGTTTTATGTCTGTGAGTTTCGTAAGAGGCTCTTATCATGTGCCTGATACAACAAATTAGGTTGACTTGAGGAAGCTAATCAATGCACCTTTCATAACGAGTTATCTTCAATTTGTCAAAAAAAAAAAAAAAAAGATAACTGATTTTTGAATGGTTTTGTTAAACTTTGTATTCTGTGGGTTGGACCATGGTGCATGGGACTCTTGAGGGTCTTATACCTGAGTAAACAACAAACAACAACCGACGATGCAAAGATGACAATCTATCTCATATTGACACCAAAGCTTCAATATTTTCCCTGCTAGAAAATCCATGCGTGAAAAAATATACAAAATCTCGATAGATTGACCAAAGATTAGAGGATGGATGATTCTGGTGGCCAGGGTTGGATCTTTGGAGTTTGGACCACATGCTTACCTTTCGCAACTGCCCAAGTCAGAGATTAGTGAATTGCTAAATTTTTCATCACTTTTGTCCCTTTTAATCTGTGTTTGTAGCTTCTGTTTTGATATATTCAACATCTTTTAGATGTGTGACTTTAGCATTAAATAAGGCAATGAAAGATGAGAAATTGAACCAAAAAGATGGGTTTAAACGATTGTAAGATGGGAAAAAGCAACTTAATTAACAACATTTTACTTTTGTTATTCATCAATAACTGCATAATAACATTCAAACTTTCCGTTCCAAGTAGACTAGTGAAGTAACATTCCGGTTTATAGCGGGATGCTTGTTGCCACAATAGGACTTCTTACCATGTATTTACTATCATCATCCATCCAACTCAAAGCCCCAAAAATCAAGTCAGTCTTTAATACTTTTGGTTACTCCAATTCGAGCTTGTAGTTTGCTTCTCATATTTCTACTTGAAAACTAATTTCTGAGGCTCAAACGTCACCTTTATACCATCCATGCTCAAACGTCACCTTTATACCATCCATGCCTGTCAGCTTTACTGCATACGCCATTCCTCCCTTGCCTACTTTTGTTACAGTCCTTTGAAATTCTTGCACAATTTTTTTCATTCGAAGTTGAATGCTTATCATTGAAGAAAAGCTATGAAAGATGGGGAATTAAGATCCAACGATCGGCTTGTGCTGCAGTTGTAACTCGGCTTAGTAAATCTTCGAATTTATGTCGATGTGTAGTTCATTGACCAGAGAAGCTTTATGTAGTCTTCTTTTGTTGCATCATACACAAGCCCGGAATCAAGAGCCTTGGGTGGGATTAATGTGGCCAGCTCCAATGTCAACAGGACTAGCAGGCAGGTTGTGATTTGAAGTATCTTTAACAAGCGCTTAAGTGTCTGTCTGATAAATCGGATGCGGTCATAATGGCAGAAACGGATGGCTGCAGGGTTCCAATCAGGGTGTGCTCTCTTCAGAATCGCTGCTACGCCAGCCACATATGTCGTGTAGTAGCCATGGAAGTGCCTGAATCAAGATTGAAATGGCTGAACAATGGATGTGATCGGCATCGGGATGGAAGCAACTTCACTGATCGGAGACCATGACGCCAACACTGCAGAACCAGGGTCCAAAATGTCTGGATTTAGAACACTGGGGCGTGGCCCCCTAGCTCAATAGCCACCTACCTTTGCTCTGGCTTTGAATTCTGATGTAACTATTATTAATCTGTTTCTGAAGTCAAAATATTTTTACTATAGTTGTATAAAAAAAACGAATTCTTATGTCTTTCCGCGTAAGTTCATTTACTATGAAAATATTTTACGTAGAAGGTGGAAAAAAAAAAGTAAATAAAATTAAAACATATCTTTATCAAATGATATTCAAATTTTTACCAAAAATAGCACAAAAATCTATTATAAAAACATATATAATTTTATATAATTTTTTTAATATAAAAAATTATAATTTTAAAATTAAAAAAATATTATAAATATTAAAATTTTAATTTTAAACCTTTTAATATTGTTACATAAAAAAGGACAATTGTTGTTTAGCCCAAAGATTAAAACTGGGCCAAATAACCTCTCCGGCTGACTCTACCAACGTCAAATCCCAATGCAACATTTGGAGATTGTTGAAGTTCAAGGAAAGAAGTTTGCCCATTATCATTTGATGGGTGACTGATAAAATTACATAAAATAATAATTAAAAAAAGTTTTTTTGAATAAAAAAAAATTGAAACAACTAAAGTTATCAAGACATTCGGTGACAACATATAAGATTTACATGTAGCAAACACACACTATTTCAAATATCCCTTTTGATTACTTTATTCAAATCTAATTATTATTCATATTAAATTTATATATTATTATTTGAATATTAATTCGAATTAAATAACATTTTACACTTGATACTTGAATTCAATAAATAGTTAATATTGAAAGCTAAGATTCAATTATTTTCATGAACATGCATTTATGCATTTTATAAATAAACGGATAATTAATTCAAACGAATTATAATTATAACCGTCTGTTTTGAATCGATAAAAAATAAATAGAATAATAACAAATATCTGAATTAACATTCGTCATTGTCATCCCTAATCTTGTTTCGGTGGTGTTGTCGCAAATACTAGTACGAGGATCCCCCTAGCGAAAGAGTTGGCCAAGGTTCGGCCAGTGGCTGAATTGGCTGTGTCTACCGTTTCAAAGAATTTCAAGATCGATGTGCCTTTGCTCGGGTGCAAATAAAGGACCTCATTATCGCAGTTTGAATCACGTTTCTTTCTTATTCGCCTTGTAAATATTTTACCTACTTACTTAACATGGCCAAAAGGTACAAGTAGCAAATTTAAATCCTGCTTTTTTTTTAACACTATTTTGTATTATTACTCTTGGAAATGGTGTAACAACACTATATTAATATAAAATTAGATAATTTCTTATAAAGTTTCGAAAATTTTAATGTAATAATTTTTTTTGGTGATTGTGACAGTGATTTAATCCTTAGAGCAATATTATGTGCAAAAAAACAAAAAGGATCATCTTCCTGGGTTTTTGTAGAATGCATCATTTGGGCTCTAAGCTGGCCGAGTAGTCTACTCACACTTGTCAGGTGGCCCTTTTGGGCCCCTAGGCGGACTTTTATAAATTTGGTGAAATCTTATGTATCATATTTTGTATTTTTTAATAAATAATTAAAATTTTAAATATAAATATGATATATATATATTAAATTTATTTTATTATATTTAATATATTATTTTTATTTTTATTAAATGCACGGTGTTCCTGTTTTAATTTCGTATTTATATTTATTTTAAGTCTAAAATTTGTAGTCCAGCTTGTCTTTTGAGGTGGAAACGGGCAAATCCCAACTGGCTAGCAATCTTCACAAGAATGATGAATGAAGAATCCCTTGTCACAAAATTTCCCTACACCGTACGCCTTACTTTAACGGCTGACAAATGATCATATCTAAAAGCACAAATATTGTAAAAATCAGAACCAGCTTCACAGCTTCAATGATCAAATCCAATAACAAAAAATAAAACCTAAATTAGAAATTGGCATAATCCCATATTTTTGCCACTAATTTCGTGTTGAGTAGAAGAGAACTGCCATAGTTATATCTATTTTTATGTTTGTATGCAAGATTTACACATGATCCTGGGTTCGAAAATTTTGACAAAACAATTTAAATGAGAATTTTGGACAGCAGAAAAAGCAATGTTACATTCTCATTAAACAATAGCAAAAAATTTTTAAAAAATAAGGATTATTAAGCATAAAGGTAAGACAATAATGTGATGTATCAAGACTACGTCAAAGAGGCTCCTCCAACTCCATTGGAATCGTTACTTATACCTGCTATTTGTAAGCTATTCTCACTGCAGCTCCCCGACAGGCGCCTCGTTGAGCCATAGGAAATGGATGAAATCATACAGTTTTGCACTTACACTCACCTGTTTAGTGATAAGAAAATTACTTTTAAACAAGTGACGAGTTTGACACGGATATTTTCACGGGGTTAATCTTGCAATTACCTTGTATGGTGTTGGATTTAATCTCCTGATGTGGTCAGGCCTCATTTGCTCAAGCTGTTTTGCGCAATGGTCCCTAATGTCCTTCAGAGTCGGTAACTTTTCTCTCACTTTGCCTTCGAGAACAGAAAAAAAGAAACTTGTTTCAGAAAGATGGGAATAAACAAATTGTTGAGAAGCTTCTCTTCTGCTCGACAGTAAGTTAAACCTAAATATAAAGACTCCAAGTGACCCAACTATGTTACTCGGACTCGGGTATAGGTGCTGGATACAGGTATGTATCCGACATGGACATATTCATTTTTTTTCTGAGTTTCTACATGTATTTGGACAGTTATATCCTCATATCCATGTCTTGATATGCATTAAATAAGGATACTTTAAGAAAAATGAAAAGTATGAGCAACATAATGACCTAGTATTTGATGCAAGGACTGGTTTTCTCATATGGTTTCTTCATGTTTAATAGACAATTCTAAATCTATTTAAAGTTGGACACTTTCTAGGAAAAAAAATGTAAGTATAAAATAAGGAATAAAAAGTATAAAATAAGGAATAAAAGAGACTACTGAATTGATAAGATTATCAGTTCTGCCCTTGATACGAGATGAATTTTACTCGAATATAGTGAAGATGGATATTCTAGGCTCCTACCCGATTTCCCAGGCCAGTAACACTTCAGAAGCTCTTCCACATGCTTTGGTACGACGTATGCTCTTTTGGATTCATTAAAAGGATGACGGCATAGAATTCGTTCTTCAACCTGCATAATCGAAGAGTGCAAAAATGAGGTCATTCGGCCTTATCATTATAGCATCTATGGAATTAAGTGTACATACTGGTATGGTTGGTGCGTACAGCTATTAGTGGTTGGTGAGATAACAGAGGAATGAGAAACAATCCAAGCGAAAAGAAAGATTATTTTAAAATCAAACTGAACAAGCTACTTTAATGGGGAATTTTAATCTCACAACATGTGCACTGTAACATTACGAAGTCAAAACTATTACTGATGAGGTAAATATTATTGTAGTAAATTAGTTTTCAAGTAAGGTACAAACATTGATTTTAGGATGTGAATAATTAATAAGATTATCAATTATATGCTGTCCAAAACTTGGACTGCCCTATTAGACTTTAATGTGTAGATAATAATGCACAAAAGTTAAGCATGTATTTAAGTTTAAAAGATAAAATAATGGTATCTTGCTACGTTGAATTCTCAAGTTGTTAATGCTAAAATTACATGTAAACAACTTGCTGCAAAAATATTTCTATGTTCACATGCTCTTAACTATACACCTTATGATACTAAAAATAAATTAAGAAAAAAAAAAGGGATGAGGATGTCAGTAGCTAATCGCTGAATAGCTTTGAAGCTTACACGAGAAGAGTTAGTACCTGTGGACATGGTTCATTTTCCCCTGTCATTATGTCCACCAGGGAATATCCTTCCTTGCCATACAATCTGTAACATCGTTTTTTGCATGGTATAGAGACCTAGCATTTAAAAAATAAATAAATGAAAAGAAGAGAGGAAAAAGAAAGAAAGAAGGAAATGTGTTATATGATGAAGAAAGAATGCAGCTAAAATTTCTTGGCAGCCCAGTCAAACCTTAGATACATCCTCTGAAAGCTTGATGCGTGGCTGATTATTGATCTCAACAAGCTTGAAAACACAACCTAAAGCTGCTTGCGCATGGCAAGTTACCAAATAGGTTCCTATTCCAAAACAATCCACCTCATGACCCTATAGAGAAAAAGTGCGATCCCTCATGATTAGATCTGCACAAGAGTGAATAATGTACTATATTGGAGGCATTTTTGTCCTGATAGCAGGCCGTTAAAGAGTCAAATAAATTATTCGAAGAAGTTTTAATTTAGAATGCACACCTGCTTGTTTAGTGCATCCAAAGTTTCTTCATTCAAATCGTTACTAGCAGTAATGCTCGTCTTTCCAAAACCAGGGACCCCAAATTCTTTCTCAATTATATGAAAGATCTTTCGGGCTTCACTAGACAAGTATGCTAAGTCACCAGAATCCAATCTAATGCCAACTGCTCTGTACCTGCATTTTTGCATTAACTTATCACTGGAATTAGGTGTGACCAAAAGCTTACTTGTATGGATGAAATCCACAAGAACACAAGTCCTTCCGATGTTATTTAGACAAAAGTATGAACTACAAACTATATGATCCATTATGAATGGCAAAACCCAACAAGTAAAAGCCTTTAATATAACTATAATGTTACGCATAAAATGAAAAAGAAAAGCAGTAGAGGCAGCATCTGTTGAAAATGGCACATAAAGCCATGTTACTTAGTGCCTTTCTTCATATGATTTCAATTTTAGTTTAGCCATCACAATGCCAATATTTATAATCATAAATTAATTCATTTTCTCCCGACCCAACAAGCAAAGAATGCTACTAATACAATAGTTCAGCTTAACAACATAAATTCATGTTTATAAGTCATTGGAAAGACAGGGACAATTACTAAACTGAACGTAAGCATGGATAAAGTATCAAATGGGAGCAAAAGGAATTCTTTTGACCCAAATTTGTGCAAGTGAGGAATTGTTCTTATAAGAAACGAAACTTCTATATATATAAGTCTTTGAGAAATACCCCAAGTCATTAAGTGCCAAAGCAACTGCACAAAAGTTGGGGACTCCACTTCTCATTACCTGGTAAAATGGATGCCAAAACTGCAATGTTAGTGCTGATATATGTTATGACAAAAAAGACTACATCAAATTTGGTTTAAAGCTGAAACTCAAGGAAGGTCTACTTTACATCATATGTATCTACAAGGGCAAGAAAGTTGTTAGGAAATGCCAAGGCATATGACATGAATGCTGCTAATTCACTCTGATTGGTCTCTCCAAAAATGCCACCAAGTGATTTCGACCACTACAAAACAAGCAAAAATTAGATATAACTTGAGGCAAGTAGCACATGTACTGCAAAACTTGCACATGTAGCACTGATAAATTTTGGTTAACTTACTTTGACAAAAGTAATTGCATAGCATATATCTCTAGCTAAACATGAAAATAAAACATTGAAAAATTTTTAACAAAAATGCTAAAGGGCCATCCACAACACCTGTATTTTGCTTAACCATGACTGAACAAGACTGACAAAGTCCTCACAAGTACTTGAACCATCAGAGCTGCATAGGGATCTCTCCAGGATCTCATCAGGGCTCTGTAAATTAAAATTTGAATAACCTTATATTCAAAGAAGCATAAAAAAGTCCATATGAAGACATCATAACATTCAATGCATGAAAACAGCCACAAGACAATGGTCAATAGAATGGCATACAGAAAACTGAAAGAAATAATAAGCAATTCAAAAGGTCTGTATCAAATCTAAACTTGTCTTCAAACATTATCTTTTATGGAATATGGACCCATTCAATAAGAGACAAGAAACCAAAGCATCAATCAAATACCATCTAGATATAAACACCTACAACCAATAGCAAGGGTTAAACTCAAGCACATTATAGGAAACTAACAACTATGTTAGTCAAAGTAAAAGCCCTACACGGATAAAAACTTTATTTGCCACTCAATTCTTGTCTCTTGTAGTCACTCCATTTCATACATATGCACACAGGTATTACTGCACATATACCAATATTCGAGTAACGTAATCAACAGAAACAAACAGGTTCAACAACAAAGGCAAATTTTAATTAGGCTTGCTATTTTGGAACTAGTCTGACCTTAAAACATGTCCCGTCATTCATGTGGACTCTACAGGTCAACATGCCCATACCATATGGCGTTAAATAAAACACCATACTTATAAAAGTTTAAAGTCCAGTTTTTATTTTCTCAATTAGATATTTTTGGAGCAAGCAAAGTTGCACTAATGCAATATAGAAAACATTACTTATTGATATCGTCTATAAGTTTAATAGAGGAAAACGTAAAAAATATATTTTCAAATTGATTACAGGATACAGGAATTCCCTTAGAATAAAAGACAAAAAGATCCTACAGATAATAGGTATTTAATGTCCCTGTTTTGCAAAAGCCAATGCGTTTCATGACATAATTCACATAACAAAGGTTTCCAATTTACGAAATTATAGAGGTAGACAGAAATGTAGGAGGAATAAAACATAATTTATGACCGAGAAAAGTCCTGCAACATACAAAGTTATAGAATATCATACAGGTATAGACTAGAGCCTATTCCGCTTGTGAGTGTATGCTTATAAACAAAATAAAAATTAGAATCTCAAGTTAATTTCCAGCAAAATTTACTGACCATAAATGAGCTAACAAAAGCATGGGAATGTGTCCCACGAAGAGGCATACCAAATAACCTCCCAGCTGCAACATTGCTGGTCAGGACACAACATAAAAACAGAAACAAACAAAACAAAATATTAGCTTAGATCAAGAATCCACATTAATGAAGATAAATAAGAACCATAAGTTCTGTATAGCTTCGAGATCAAGCAGACGACAAAATTAACTATAGTACATTTCCATCACTTGAAAAAAAAATGATATAGGAAACCATATAAGCAGCACAAAACAGGATACAAATATTCAGAAAAACACCTTGTAGCATCAAAACCTCCAATATAGCAATATTTTGATGCCCCTATAGCGCCGTCTGGTCCCTGTAATTAACGTGAATGGGAATATTTGACAGAGAGAAACTCAAATATAAAACACTTCAAATAAGGGAAAATTCATTAACCTGAGCCCTTCGAAGCCCAAACTCCAGCAACATTTTCGATTTTCCAGCAACAAGTCTATGTCTAGCCGCATTTGTAGTCACTAAGGATGCAAAATTCACAAGATTCAGAACTGGAGTCTCCAGCAGTTGAACGACCTAAAAATGACAAATTCACATGCATAAAAAAAGTAGGATGGTAAACAAAGGAGCCACAGACAAATACCAAATTCAAGGCAAATTGATGTGGCAAAAAAATTAGTTAGATGGTACTCACAGCGACTGGGCCTTCAACTCTAAGCAGGGGTACCTTTGGGAAAACAACTGTTCCCTCTGAAATAGCATACACTTCAACATTAGAACAGTCTATTTGTCTTAGATAATTCAAAAAGCCCTCCTGTCATTTGCAGAGACAATCAACGAGTTAACAATCAAATATACTAGCACAATTCAGAAAAGAAATGAAATACAACCAGAATATTATTACTTGAATCCTCTGTATTACCTCACATGAACCAGGCAAGCTTTCACAGATGAAGGAGATCTCTTCCTCAGTTAACTTGAAATTAGCAATGAACCTTATGCATTCTTCCAAACCAGCAAACACCGTAAATTCACCACCAAACGGATTCCTCCGAAAATATAGATCGAACCTGAATGCATGTTCTAAATGCTAAGCCGAAGCTCAAAACATTCAGTCTTTCAAAAAGGAAATACTTTCAAATTTTCATTTCTGAAACTAACATTTAACTAAATAACATAACATCGGTTCAATAACTAACTTTAGGATTTCGGAAGCTCTGCGTTTCAATAATTTAAATCTGCTTTCTATTATTTACTAAACTAACCAAATACCAACTTGAACTTCATCAGATAATAAAGTTAAAAGGGGGGGAAAAAAAGGAGCTCTAATAGAAACAAGCAAATGTAACTAACTAACTAACTAATAACTACCTAGCAACAGTAGTCTATTTGAATCCGATTTTCGCAGTAGCCAAACAAAGCATAGATAAAAAAGCGAGAAAAAAATATTAAAAATGAAATGAAATTAAAGGAAAAAAGAGAGAGAGAGAACAATTCGGAAGTTACACGGCTCGTTCGTTGTGTTTGCCGGCCTTCCAATAAGCGTAAGCCATTGAAAACTGATAAAGATCGGTTAGAAGAGGCGTGACCATCGGATTCGTCGGCCTCTCAATGGCCCGACCAGCGTTCTTACTCGCCTTGTTCCCTTTCGCCTCCATAGCAAATCCTTCCTTCCTTCCTCGGCCGCCTTTTACCAACTTGTAGGTTCAAAACCCCGACTGCTCCCGCTTTTATAACAATGGAGAAAAGCAAATCGTCTGATTCACGAACATAAGAAAAGAAAGAAAGAAAGTTGGGAGAAATCGTTAAAATTGAAGCGAAATTTCGTTCTCTTTTTCTGAGAGAAGGAAGGAAAAAATAAAAATAAAAATAAAAATAATATAATAAAATAAAAGGACTTGAATTTCATCCAATACTGCAAAACAGCTAAAAGTATAGCAGTTTTTTTGGGGTTCGCTAGCTTAGTCAGCCTTTAAAGAGCTTGACGTGTACAGACCGGTTTTTTTTCGTGGACCACATAAATTTACATAATTTAATTTATTGCCTATATATATATATATATATATATTGGCTTATCAGTTATTTTGAACAAAATTTATTTATTTATTTATTTATTTACTTGTGATTGCTGTGACTTTTCATTTTCATTTTGTTAAATAGAAGTAGATAAATTGTTTAGCCTCTTTTAAGAGACTTTGTAATCAAAATTAATATTAATCAAAAGATATCAGTAAAATT
>JBBYHM010000008.1:1646053-1694635 GCA_038381775.1 Adansonia rubrostipa | reverse complement strand
AGTAGATAAATTGTTTAGCCTCTTTTAAGAGACTTTGTAATCAAAATTAATATTAATCAAAAGATATCAGTAAAATTCACATTGAAAATCACTTATTATTGTCGAAATTAATGAGCTCACTAACTTAATGTCTTTGTTAGCATCCATGTCTTTCCTCGTTCGATTAGAGTCATTCACGAGTTGATATGATTTGAAACAGCTTTGAATGATAAAAGATTTTATTTGTTTAAGATTTAAATTGTCAATTTTAAAAATTTTATTTAAAATATATTAAAATATTAAAAATATTTTTAATATTATTAAATAGTAATATCTTAAGTTAACTTAATTCAAACAAAATTTGATCGGCTATACAAACAATTCGACTCTTTAAAGTGTTTGTGTTTGATGTATAACAATAATTTTTATTGTTATTTTTAAAGAAATTAATTAAGTTTATGAGATTAAAATGTTGTGACAATGTAATTGCCGACTTTAATTCTTTTCTATTTACAATAAACAATAAACAGTTCTTTGAATTGGTTTATTCATGTGAGATAAATTTGAATATAATAATAATAATAATAATAAAATAATAATAATTTCTTTTGAAAAACTAAACAATGTCCATGAGTCGTTTTATTGGTTCCATCTTTGTATGTATGCTTCCACCCGGTCAAATGTGTCTTTTTGGAAGATTGTCGAAACGAATCTAACCTAATAATCACGACTTTGAACACACTTTGAAATATTTGAACCATGCCATGATTCAACATTTTGCATTTTGATTATATTGGGCAACATGCATTTCAAGTATTAACAAATTTTTTTTTTTTTTTATGGTAAGTAAAGAGGCAGTGGATTCTATATTCAGCATTATCTTTACCTCTATGGTTTTCTTAGCCAAGATTTTTCTAAAAAAAATAGATAAAATAATTCATTTTCCTTTTTCCCTTTGTTTTTTTTCAATGAAGGATTTGAAGTTTGTGATTGTCTTATGGGATCTGAACACGTGTGCTTAATTATAGATATGTTCAAAAATTTATTATCATATCACTGTTTGGATTAATTTGAATTAAACTATGAGAAAAAATTTAAAGTTTAAATTCAATCTAACTCAAAAAATTATTTTAACTAATAATTTTAAATTATATTTTTTTAAAAAATATTTTCTTAAGTTCATGATTGATCTAATTTTAAATAAAGATTTTGAGATGTTAACTTAGCCTAATCTAATTTGACTTGCTCATAATATAGACAAATACTATAAAATTGTTTATTATTACAATAGGAATATGCCTATAAAATTTCGATACATCGATCGACCTAACATGGTACAGTCTTCTGCATTTGGACACAACATATAATGACATCAACTACGATGCTTTTTCTTCTTTCCTTGTCCAAAACAAACCTTAACTTGTTGGATTCACTCATTTGTTTTCTTCCTAAACGAATTAATTTAATAAAGATTATTCTAACCAACTAGAGTCGTTATCTTCGTTTCAAACAAAGAAGCTAAAAATGATAGATTTTTCATTATGGAAATGCAGAAAATATATACTAACATATTTGCTCTAGTTAGATCTGTTAATAGTCGGGTAATTCATTGAATTCTGTTAAGTTGGATCTAAATAAATTATTTTATAATTCAAGTTGATATGATTTAATTTATTATTTGTATAATAAAATAATTTTTTATTTAATTTTAATTATAAATATTAATATAAAATAATTTTTTAATTATTTAATATTATTTTGATTAATAAAATAAATTTTTAAATTGATCTAAACTTAAATATAAAAAAATTAACTGTAGATTTATCCGACTATAAACTCTCTAATTTTAATTAAATAATTTTAGTTTATCGGTCGAGATGTTAACTTTATACATCATGATGTCATTAGTCAATGTCGCTTTGCTTTGTTTATGTTGAAAAAAAAAAATCTTCAATTAACGTGGAAAAAGTTGGTACAGCAGGCAAGCTGGCAAAGAAAATAGATAAGGAAAATTGATGGTTGTCTCGTCGTGGTACAAGATGAAGGAGGCGTCCAACTTGGCGGCTCCAGGTCGAGGGAAGCCTGGGCGGTCCACCTTTCATTATGTGAATCTAATACTTGATACAGTGGCACTGGTTTATATTTGTTTTATTCATCCCCATGAATTTCATTTTTTTTTTTTGTTATTAGTTGTTTGTTGCCATCGTAAGGAAACTGACATTTATAGTTAATAGTAGTATTTAAAAATTGATTTAATAAATAAGTTAAAAATTTATTATATATCTTAATTTTATTTTTAATTATTTTTATATTATAATTAGGAGTATATATTATCTTATTAATATTACTCGTGAAACATAAAAATTTTACCAGCAGCAGGTGAGATCATTTTTCTTATAGCTAAGTTTCTTTTGGATAGAAATGGTATGGTTAGAATTTATTAATATTGTACATATAGTATCAATAAATATACATTATATTATAAGAATTATTTAATAAGTTTAAATTTTAATATTTAATATTTGTAATTTTTTTTTATATTCAAACAATGATTATTTTTGTATAAAAATACATCATTAAATGCTTCATTTGATTAAAGAATTTCAAAGTCAGATATCATTGTGCCATATCTCATTTTATGATTGAATTCTCTAAGACTTCAGTCATAAAATATAATTGCAATGCGGGAAAAACCCTCACCATGCATCCAAATGAAGCATATATGGGAGGAGAAATTAAAGGTGTGAATCTCCTTTTTCGTTTGAGTACATTGTATCTAGACAAATGGGAAATAAAGTTATCCGTTTCCATTCAATTCCACATTGCAATAGGTTAAGATTCTTCCTTTCTGTTTGCCTATCAATTTCACCCAATGAAATTGGCTGACAAATACTACTAACAAGTAGTGTATATATATCAAAACTAAATTTATTGATCCAGCCAATTTAGAATGTTAGACTACTTACCCTAACCCCCAACATTCCAGAAAAAAAAAAACAGTTAAAATATGCTCTAGTGACTATCAAATAATATACTTTCTAAAGGAATGGCAAACGTTATCCAGCTATCAGATACGGTGTTAGATGATTTTAGCATGAAATGTACCCAATTTAGTTCAAGAAGACAAGAACAATGAATTACTATCAGCTAAGAGACTTTTTTGGCTCTAGTACAATTTGCAACATACGATTGAACAAGAAAATTATGATGGAAAATTAAGTGGCAGATGCTAAATTTACCTAAGAAAAAGGAAAAAAAGGTTTATTTTAGTTAATCCAAAACGCCTGAGTCTAGTGTTGCGTTTGCCGATATTTAACAGGTATGTCAAGACATTACCTTCACATATAGAGGCTTTTGCGACAAACACAGAAGAGAGACAAAAACCTGATAGTAATTGTTGCTATACTAAATCCAAACAGGTTAACAGAGTAGCATCAGTAAATCGACCGACTCAGAAGTCTCGGCTTTTCGATCTTGATTCATCAACTGGTGTCACTTCTTCCTGCTTGCCTGCTGTCCAATTGTACATTAAATGACATAGATTTCATCAGTTAAATGGCATATGAAGCAGCAGCCTCTGGATTTTACTATTCGAACAAGTAGACTATATTTTAACCAAGTTGAAGAATTTGAGATCTATGTTATTCCGACTCTTCAATTTTTTCTAAGTATTTATATTTAACATGCGTGTTTACAACATTTTAGACATAGATGGTGATATAATATGACTTTCTAAGGACCCTTTAAATATATAAAAAATCTTAAAAATTTAAACATGCTCATACCAGACATATATTCGTATCTGATACTCACAGTCGAATCCGAATAACATAGTACAAACTTTTAGGTCTACCTGATGTATTTGTTTTGTGGCAGACTGTCTTCTCTGCAAATGTCCTTCACAAACCGCTTAAAGTAAGATAAGGAGCAAGGATTATTCCCTATACTTTTCATGCATTTGTTGCTCATATAACTTACCTGAGATGATGAGAGGAGCTGAAATGGCCCAAACTGAGCCTGGATTGATTCCAAACCAACTGATGTCTCTGAAGTAATTATGCGTGAAATGTTGGGAACAAATTCAGGGTTTGAGGAACTGCATTGGTTTGGTAGATCAAAACCCACCTGCACGGATGTTTTTTGATTTGCTGCAACCGTGCTCGACACATTCATGGATAGATGAGAACCGTTTTCTTCGCCGAAGCCTGTTCTTGTTTGGGAAAACTGGATTGGTTGCAAAACTCCAGGCAAGCACATTGGATCCAAGCTTAAACCATTTCTCATTGACAGCATCTGATATTTTGAAACGCAAGATAAACGAATCAGAAGCGAAACTTTTTGGCCCCAAATCTGTCATTGTTACGCTCATCATATTTCCATTTGTTATTTACCAATTTTCCACTTAGATGATAACAGGGTATATTACGGATACAAATCAAACATCTTGCAGTCTTTATGATTGAAATTTGACTAAAATTACAGCTATTGATATGTAATACAGAGCTTTAAATGCTGAAATTTGACTAAATTACAGCTATTTTATGTAATCCAGAGCTTATAAACTTGCTAGTTAGTTTGAAATGCTTTAATGGCATAAAACAGCCTAACCAAGAAATATATCATGCGAATAGAAAATAATAAACAAAGGACAAGTAATACTTTATGCGAAAATTCTTTTTCTTGTCTCCAAAATCCTCATCGGGTTTGGATGGTGGATTCATCAAGACGTGCATTATAAATTAAACTAGAGTTCTGGATTCACCCAGAAAAGAATAAAATAAAAAATTGTAAAGATGTTGACACACCCGAACTTGAAGCTGAAGCTGCTTCAAGTACTCAATAACTTCATCAAGCATCGAAGCCTTATCTGTCTGCCACGAATGCAAAAATTCAGTGCCTTAATATATTAACCCAAATTAGTAATGCCACAAGGCAGAATATACTATACGAATACAATACAAAAAAAATAATTAATACACGATATAATATGAATATTGTTAACATATTAAAATTTTTATAAATATATAATAATTTAAAATATAATTATGATACGAATATAAATATCGTACAAATATACGGGTTACCAGGTTTAGGTAAGCTGAAAAGTAAAAAATGAATACCTTGTTAGAATTTGGAACCAGGTTTTGCAATGCTTTCATTTTCTCATTAATACGACTCCTCCTCCTCTGCCTCGTACAAATCCCATAAAAAAAAATCCATGAAGAAACCAATCAAATGAACAAGAAAATCAGAGCAAATAAACGTTGTCCCATTATTACTATATATTTAAAACAAAAACGCTAGACGAAACTACTAAACCTTTTCGGACAAATTATGAATCTCTGCAGCTCTGTTTCTTTTTGAGGAATTACGACGAGAAGGTGATGGCTTAGGTGATGCCTCATCGACCAATGCTTCAATACCCTCCTGCTTATGACAAATTTCAAACTATCGAGCAGAAATATTTAATCTTTGCTCAATTTGAATTGTAAAATAGCCAGACAAATTTCTTAATGTAATCAAATTTAACCGCATGTAACTATCTTTGTTAAGATCTTAAGTTTCATAACCAAACTGTCTCAAATTCTTTCCCTTTCCCTCCAACATTTTCTCAGCGGCATAATCATAATAACAATTATAATAGAACTGCCAAACAAGACACCTACCTCACTTTGACAATCATGCTCGTCAGTGGTATCATTCTCACCAGCAGCTCCAGCCATATAACCCGACCTTCCACTCCCTCTCTGATCACAAGAATCAACGCTCAAGATCATCCCTTGCTTCAAAGCTCCACCACCAGGTGGTGGTGCCTCTGACCGTGAGAACCGCTGTGGATTCTCAGTTGGACCCCCAAAGTTGGCCATCCCAGAAGACGAAGAAGAAGAGTGAACTAGGATTTGATGAAGAAGATTAGACATATCATCTGAAGAAGAAGATAAACAAATCCCATTATTATAATTATTATTGTTCTTATAACGAAACATGTTAAGGTTAATGTTATCTCCCATTTTTTGTTTTTTTTTTTTTTAATTTTATTTTTCAGTTTAAAATGTTTCTTCCTTTCATGTGTTTCGGTTACCGTCTACTTTGGCTTTTGGTTTCTTTAGCAAAAGCAAAGTCTGCATTAATAGGAAAGTGGTACATTAGGGACGGGGCTTTTTTAACGAAAATAAATAAGGAAAAAAAATCGTGGAATGTGTTAAAGTAACTGTCGGTGGGGGACACTGTGGTTTTTACAAAAAATGATTGGGCGGTCAAATTACATAGTGCCATATGAAGGTGAGACTAAATAAATTCTTACCAGCGCTGCACTCAGGATCGCGGAGAACGTTGAAATCAACAACCTAAACTATAAATTGTGTGAAATTATGAGTACAAATAAATTAATTTTAAAGTGTAAATTTATATAATTATTTTGAAAGTTTTATTTGTTTTTATTGATGGTATGTAAAATGGTTATTGATATAAAAAATTTCGAAGATATAATGAATTTCAATAATTAATTACACATTATATTGATAAAAACAGTTTACTAAATACTCAGCTGTGTATTACAAAATTAATAAACTTTGATAAAAAAATTTAAAAAAATTTGACTATGGGGAGAATAAAAATTGCTAAATGCAGAAATCTATATACATACTATTACATGTCCATCTAAATAAAAATATCATTATTTAAAAGTATCTATTTAAACATATATATTATTAGAAATAAATCTATTTATGCAAAACAAGCAATTAAAATTCTTATAAACATTTAGACAAAGGTTCAGACATATCTTGTTTGAATAAATCTAATTTTTTCATAATCATCAGATAAAATAAAATTTATTTAATTAAAAATTAGCTACACATATTACATGTTCAAATGCTAAGTGCTATATAATATAATAAAATTTATCATTATATTAATGCATAAATAGCTTACCCAAAACCTAACCCACATGCATCCAATTTATTATAGAAACATATTTTCTTATATTTAAATAACTAGCTGTCTTGTTTCTTTTCTAATATGGAATTCCATTTCCTATATTATTTCCCATATTAATTGGCAACAATCTCGATGCTTAGTTCATCATAGTTTTTGCATGAATTTCACCGGTTTGACAAAAGGTCTCCATTGTTTTTCTCCATTTCCAAGCTTGGAAACTGATATCCGGTACAAGTTGGCACAAGTAGGTTGCTCTTTGATTAACTAGGCTTAGGATTCGGTCCCTGCGGGAATACCTACAAGCACTGCAACATAATTCTAAATCGCTACTGTGGATTTTGTCGTGAAAGCTGTTGAGGGTGTTGGGTAATGTGTTTCAATTTGTTGTGCATATAAATTAATTAGTATTTTAAAATATTTAATAACATCATAGATATTATATAAAGAATAAAATGTAATGTTGTTTCTTAAAAGTTATTAAAAAATATCGTTATGAATACATTTTTATACCATGACCGCAGCCCTTATCCCTCCTCTCCTGACCTGGCTAGCTATAGTAGCTACTATTGAATATGATGATCTGCTGTAATTTCGGGACGTCTAGACTTAGACCTCCTTTGAAGTTGCCATACTTAAGGAGTGGTAATATTTTGGCGTGCAAAATTCAAACGAGTCTCAGTTAATCAAAGTGAGCGTTAATATTCACGTAAACCAGGTACTTTGTTAGGTGAAGGAGGGAACAAAGAATTAGAAAGCTTTACTTGAAAGTTGAAGCAGCATAACGTGGATTGGGGATGGGTTGTGGGGCAGAATAGCACAAAAATAAAAAAATAAAAATAAAAAGAAGAGTTAGGTGAAGTATTTAAAACTAGAATCATTTATTTTATCCATGCATGATTTTTAAAATAATATGAATATGATATTAATATATAAATATATTTAAGTTTATATATAAAAAATATTAATGTATATTGATAATGAAATTTAACAAATTAAAATATATTGTTAAATTCGATATTGAACTATTATATAGTGACAAATTTAATATAAATTCATCTAAAATAAATCATATAAATTTTAGAAACCTTGCAAAATTAGTCCATTATATAATTTATATTAACAAAGAAAGAAAAGAAATTAAAAATATAATTTATTTAATACATTGATAATATAAACGATCAGTTAATTATATAATGTTTACTAATTAAAAATTTTGTTAAAATAAATATAAATAATTTTATTTTTAATAAAATAATAAAATTAATTCAATAATAATGAATAAATTATCAATACATTTAATAATAAAATTAAAAAAATCGAAGTGGTCATAGTTATCATATAATAAAAAAAGTTAAGAGGCTTGATTTTAGATTTAATTTTACCACTTAATTCGATAAACTTTTTTTTTAGAACATTATTTCAATTAACTTATATCATTAGTTTTAAGACATTAAGTCTAATAAATTAAAGCTTAAAATCTTAATATATGTATTTTTTTAAAAAAAATTTGGGTTTCGATTTTCCTTTTAAAGAAAAAGATTGAGAGACATCTCCTGATTCTCCTTTGTTAGTTTTAAATTGAAAGTCTGGTCGGAGGATCAGAGCACTCATAATCTGTCCTTTTCACTGTCTCGTGCGACCAAGCGTCATGTTAACCGCCTTTTAAGATAATTCTTCACCTACGTGTCACGCTCTCATTCGACCAACAGATCTCATATCCAACCCTACTGAGTCCAGCCTTCATGCGGGACCACCAGAGTATCTGCGTCTCTATCAACAGTCGTCACATATTGAAGGATCAGAAAACATCCAGACACCGCAAGTATCTATAACTGTGGCGTGGGGTCCTGTGGGGTTGGTCGTGGACGTGTCGAGTGGATAGGCTTTGATGCATAGAGATGTAACTTGATCGGACGATGGTGTATTTTTATATGTCAAACTCATGAGGCAGTGATTTGATTGGTAGGAGTTCACAATTGATGCAACCACTTTATTCAGTGTCGAAGAATCTGGAGTCTAGACCTTTGTTGATTAGCATCTCATAGTTAATGATTGCTCATTGATGTTAATACGCACATTTAGTAATTTATCTATTTATAATATATTTATATATTTTATTTTATTAAAATTATATTTAAAATATTTTATATTTATATAATGTTAATTTGTAATAATTCGGTATTTATAATGAAAAATTTATATTAATATTTTGGATTTTCTTAAGTTGAAAATATGAAATCAGATAAGAAACCAAATACTGAGCCCTGCGACAAAAGGGTACTGTCAGCGCAAGAATACAAGAAATTAACTAGTGAAACCATAATCTTTTTTTTTTTTTTTTCCTTTTTCCCGGTACCTAACTCCATAAAATGGTAGTATTTCACGTTTGCATGCTGCATAATCTGTCAATGAACCTCAAGGTGGCCTTGGCTTATGATTGAAACCAGGCTAGCATTGCCTTCGCTGCATCAAAGGGTGGAGATGAGCCAATACATTTGTAGTTTTGGCAAATTGCAATAAGCTTAATTGGCAACTATTTCTTTCTAAAACAGCAATATATCAAACTATTATCCCAAGAGGATTATTATATAATATTACTGCAAGGAACATAGAAAATGTATATAATTCAGAAGGTGAAAAGGTCTTAACATGTCTGAAAACCTTCTCAGCTTCTCAGAACGTTAAAATCCAAAAAGCTTGGTGATTCAACAATGGATGAGAGTTTCATTTTTTTTTCCAGCTCAAGGAAACTGGTGCATGAGAAAATGAGGCAGTCTCACTCTCATAAACTTGGCTTTCGCTATCATTAAAACCTTGCAATGAAAGGAAATGTAAAAAAAAAAAAAAGATAATGGGCCGACGATCCTTAGGCAGTTCCAAAACATCAGCATATGATGGCTTTTGTCAGCGATTAAGGAGAATGGTGAGATTCAGCTCTCTCAAACTGCCAAAGCTGTCCTTTTGCATACGGGGCATGAATTCTTCTGCACGAGCCATTGCTTTATGCAATTGAAGTGAAAGTCATGACCACAGTCCAGCTTACCAAGCTCTTCTCCGTTAGCATAGTCCTCCTGTAAACAGTTTCCAAGAACAGCGAAATGGAAATTAATTCCAGTAATCAACATTGATATTAATCCATCAAAACTCTGAAGAATATAAGGCAGTTACGAATCAGTTATGGATGCAATGAATGTTGTCTTCCGTCAATTGTGATGAAATGAGCTGAGATCATAAAATAGATATGAAATGAGGGATCTTATACCTGACAGATACAGCAAGGTTCAGCTTCAACAGGAGGTCCGGCTGTGATGGACTGATATTTTCGCCGCCTCAGATTGGCCAGAATAGATTCCTCGCTTAGTCCAGTGCAAACGTCCCCAATTTGTTCTTCCAGGTCCAGCAGTTCCTAAAGCCATGAAATACCATTCAGGATTAACAAAATTCTAGAAAATAAAGGACAGTTCTGAAAGATATGTTCTCATGTTTTAAAATCTGAAATCAATGCCAATTCAATTACAAAGATTTAAAAGGTTACCTCATAAGACATATTATCAACATCAAGGCGCATATCATCATGAATATCATCTACCTCAGACATACCATACAAAAATGAACGATTGAATGCCATGACATCCTGGGCACAAGCCATACCACCATCGGTGCAAAACTAAAGTTAAAAACCTTGAAATGGCGGCAATTTCCTTTATGTTTAAACTAGAGAAATGAATATGTAAATGAAACTTTTAAATAAATAAAATAAAGCTTCAACCATACCTCAAATCGTAAGCCACCAGCCCTACGTACAAGTTCCAAGGCATTGCGAACCTGTTATAAGGCAAAGGTAGAGGGAGTTAAAACGTCTAGATCTACAGAAGGTTATAGTAGCCAATTAGGACAATCTAACTCATTATAAAAAAAAATGGAAGCACTAAACGAAATTAGTATTTAGTTCCTAGATCCTATGTTCTGACTTTTCATTTTTTTTAAATTACTTATGCACATATCTGAACATGATATAAGGAGATATGAACCTCTAATATCATCCAAATACGTAAATAGACTTTTAAAAATTGAACATACTGATCAGACATGCATCCATACTCTTCAAATCCCTTTTTTAGAAATGACTTAGCATCATCCTTGTAGAAATTTATATAAATGGAAGCTATAGTTATGAAGAAAGTAGTCTATTGAGCAAGCTTTAGATACCAGTCTACTTCTTCTTTGAGCAGCAATTTGAGATAGGACTGCAGGTGAGATTTCAGGATGATGACCAGCTTGTCTCTCAGCACTCGCTCCCAACCTGAGAGGAAAGGGAGCAGGCCTGGCAATGGCGATGGCATTACCACCTCTCACTGAGACATCCATGTCTCCGAAAGCAGGATAAGCCCCAGAATGCAATGGGCAGTAATAATTCGCCAAGGCCGCATATCGGTCAACAAAATATTGCATTCTCTGTGCATATTGTTCAGCCATATTTGGTGGAGGGAACCTCATGGACGAAGATGGTAGATGCATGCCTGAACCGGATTGGATTCTCGAAGAGGAGGCAATGTTTCCTAGAAAGTTTGCATTCCCGTTGACCCAGTTCAGGTTTGCTTGCATGTTTGCCGACGGAATCATCATAGTTGACATCGTTATCCCATTCCAATAGGGGGAAGGCTGCAGAGCTTGCAACGAATTAGGGACTCGTACAACAGGCTGCATGGTTGGATTTACCAGAAGCGGCGCTTGTGCTGAATTTGTAACTGTAAAAGGATGAAATGGAGAAAGTATTGGTCGTTGTCCGGTTGCTTGTTGTACATTACAATTGCTTGAGTTCCATGTCCACAAGTTTGCTGGTGCAGGGTTCTGTTGACTTGAAGTTCTTCTCAAACGAGTATTTCTTTGAAAGTTGTCCATTTGTCCAACCTCATTTGGAATTTGATTGAAGTTAGAGGATGTTGGCACTTGCAAAGCAGCCGTAAGACCTGCTGAATGAGTGCTATTCAGGCGATTATTGAACAAACTACCTGCATTTATGCTGCTGTTGATGATATTATTTTGGGCAGTAACCCCAGCTGGCTGCTCAGAATTGCCGGCTTGTCGTGCGGAGCTTGAACCACAAGAAAATTCCGACGCCTTTCTTTTGCACAAAAGCCTTCTCCGGCCATCAGTTGGACCCTCTATATTGATATTTTCTTCTACAACATAATCCGCCATTCCTGAATAAATCATGACTGGGCTCGAGGAACCGTCAGATGTTGGGATTTGATCACCTGATGACCGTCCTGCTCCGAAAAGGTCTAATGATAAGCCTGGCCCATTCTCCTGACTTGCATCAATTCCACTGCCTTCATGGACGGCATTCAAGTCTAAGTTAAGCTGGAAAGCAGCAGAACCGGCATCTTGCGTTGATAAAATTGATGGGCCAATTGGTTCACCACGCTCAGTACTACTGATATGACCATTACCGGGGTTCATGCTAATGTTCTCTAGGGAAGGATTAAAGATTGGCTCATTTGAATGACTTTCTTCCTTAATTCCAAGCTGATCATGAACATTCGAAAGCCAAAAATCATGACTTAAGAACCGACCGTTTTGCGTTTCAATATTAGAACTGGATTGACCATTCAATCTCATGGAAGTATGTCCACCATGAACCAAAGCATTAGAAACCACATTATGCCGATCAGATACAATACCACCATTGACGAACAAGCTTCCTGGGAAGGAAGTTGAGCTATTGCCTTGACCTTGCATTATGGCCAACAAATATTTCCTTCAGCGTTAAACAATCACCAGAAGTAAGCTCTTAGTCGAAAGTTTGCCTGTGACCTGAAAACCAAAAACCCGAAATTGACTTAAAAGCAGTAACAAGATTTTACTCAGGGTGTGACCATAATAAAATATTCGTATTTATATAGAAAAGAAGTTAAAAGTTTAATATTCATATTTATAAAAGCTAGTTTTTTTGTTCTATCAATTTACAAATTCTTAAACATTACAAAGTTGAAAGTTCTTTCATATTTGCATTATATTTCTTTTGTATCTTGTTGTTCTTCCTCTTAAAACATTTCAATTTAACCTACTTTTACCAAAACTACTTCAATAATTAAAAGATTTCAAAATCTTCTTCCTATTAAAACATTTTAATTTAACCTACTTCTACTCGAACTAATCCACTACTTATTTATCTTTATAGTTGTACATTCAAAACCAAACAATAATGTTACTTACATTTTGTTTTACATTATGAATCACAACAATTAACATGATTTGCATGTATTTTAAAACTTACGTTAGTCTAAAAACAATCACATATTTTGATCTTATAAATATTTTACGAGATTTAAAAAGTAGCCAATTCTAACATAAATTTGTAATAATATCCTTCAAGTTAAGTTTTATAAGGATATTTAATTACGGAGAATTTTTTCTATCATAGGGCTTATAATAAAGACTTCTAAGAATTAAGAATTTAAAACCTGAAAAGTAATAATATAATCTAAAGTTAAAATGATTTTAAAGAAAGTGATTAAAGAATTTACAATATTTAATCTAAATTAATATTAGATTGTTGAAAACATGTACTTATAAACATGATATCTCTATTTTCAAACAGTTTAAACCTGTTAGCTCAACTCATGTTATAATCAGTGTCATATATATTTGTGAGTTAAAATCTATGTTATTCAAACTTTTTTTTAAGTATTTATACTATATTTATATCTGATAAGTACTCATAGATAGGTATGTGATATGATGAAAGGAAATTTTTAACCATTTTCTATACCTTATGTCTACCAACTAAACTTCGACATATGATATATATATAAAGTAACGAAAAGTGTCACACAATAAAATATAAACTTTAACCCACGATATATAAAGTAAAAAAAAGTATCGCATAGCAAAATATGATTGACGAGCACAAAAAATATATAAAGAAGCAGTAAACGATATCTATTTAGGGTATGATTCTTCAAATATATAAAAATTTTTAAAAAATTAAATATATATATATTAGACACATACTTGTATCCGACAATCACTATCAAATTTAAATAACATAGTGATAGATATAGACATTTGGTTTTGAGAGACGGGACTAATAATTATATTTTTTTTTATAATTTATAGTGCGTAAAATTAAATTATAAATTAAAATAAAAAACTAAATAAATATTAATTTTATTTTTGAAAATCAATTCAACAATATTTAGAATATAAATGCATGTAAACTTGTGTGTATATATGAGTCATCGAAATTCGGTCAAGTTCTGCGACTTCCACTACCATTCGCCATTGATATGGACTAAAACTATTAACGCCAAAGATAAAATGTGGCTAATTATATCCAACTTCCAATTCACAGACTTAATCAGAATTTCAAAACATAAGAAAAAAAAAACTATAAACTAAAGTATGACAGAAAACATGGACTATATCTTAACATCAACATCTTTTCTGATTATTCTCAGCAGTTTTTGAAAAATTAATTTTGTGTGTCTGTTTAAAAAGTTAATTAAATTAAATTAATCCCAAACAATATGAATAAAATTTAGGATATTATTAATTATTAATAAACTAGAGAGATATAACAAAAATATCAAAAACAAGGAATATAAAAACAAAGAATCAAGGATGAAACATGATCAACATGCATTATCCTTCTTGTCACAGATAAAAATTAGCTGAGATTCATATATTATCCTCATTTTATATTCTTTTGTTTTGAGAAATTAGACATGACTAAAATGATTTTTTTTAATACCCACCATTGATTTTTCATCCCTAAGAACTGCACTTAAATCAATCAATTTATATTAGTAAATACCACAAAATTAAAATACCCTGTAAAATCAATCAAACAGTAAGATATTAACAAAACAAAGTATGAAATTTCTGGACCTTTAAAAAATCAGACTCAAAAAATTAAAAAAAAAAATCATAGGACACCATGAAAACCAAATCTGAATTCAGAACAAATTGCAGAAAAACAAACATATAAAAAAAAAATTTTAACCTGACGCAAAAAGAAGAGCAAAAGAAAAGGGTCTATACCAAAATGTGATGAAAACAGGCAGTGAAGTCTACGGCAAAACTGACACAAATTCTGTAACCACCCACAGTATTCTTTTTATGTTCTTTTTCATTAAATTTGGTGCACAGTGACAAATGCAAAAAGAAAGTGGTTTTATTATGTAGTGTTGTTATTGGCAAAGTGAAGAAAAGTTGGGATTTTTTTTCTTTTCTTTTTGGAGATATTTAAGACAATT
The DNA here is from genome assembly GCA_038381775.1 of Adansonia rubrostipa. Taxonomy (NCBI): domain Eukaryota; kingdom Viridiplantae; phylum Streptophyta; class Magnoliopsida; order Malvales; family Malvaceae; genus Adansonia; species Adansonia rubrostipa. The sequence continues at coordinate 1,679,456 of JBBYHM010000008.1, read as the reverse complement.
TTCCAATATTGGGAATCATTATTAATTACAATGGAAAGAAAAAAAAGACAAATATGGTAGTAAAGCAGGTTTTATGGTTGGCCGTTGACCAATTGTATTCTCTGCATTTTTTTTTTTTGATTCTTTCTATGGGGTAGCCTCGTGTCTGCGTTGGCCACTCTTTCAACCAGGTGTTTATGGTGGAACGAATCGGGTTTAATAGTTCCAAAAAAATATATTTATATTTAAATTACTTTAAAAGTTTATTTTATATTTAAAATAATATTAAATTTAATAAATTTTTATTATTTAAATAATATAAATTTTTATTTAAATTCGATCTAATATAACGTAAGTACTAACACATGAGTAAATCTACTTTGCAGGGGTATATTAAGAAAATGTTGGCATTCAATATCTTAAAAATCTTGCTAAATAAAGCACTCATTTCATCATTTATAGTTATGGAAACAAAGTAAGTATTGAAGTTGTATTATACTGTTTCAGTATTTAGTCTTTCAAAATTTGGCATCTTCACTGTTTAGTATCCAAAATCATAGTAATACCACCTTGCAAAGAATACTGAGTAAGGCTGTGCCTATTAATTTGGTATTTTCATTAATTGTCATTATTTTTTTTAAATCAAGTTCATATTTGATTTAATCTTTTGGCCAAGTATGACCAAGGTGAAAAACTTTTACATTTGATATTTCAATATTCAACATTTTTATAAGTCCAAAATAGATTTACATATCATCTTTGAGGGAAAGATCCATTGTTCTCTAGTTCTGCTACCATTGTTTTGGGTATCAAGTTTGTTGGGCCCAAAGGGATTTAGGCCCAAGAGAGAAGTCCATCGAGTTTTAGATGTCAGCTTAAACCTTTTGGATGTTAGATATCTAACGGGTTTTCAATCTCCCAATTCCTCCGTCTAGCTCAGGTAATAAGACACTCGGTTAATATTTGTCAGGACTTGAAGTTCTTAGCCTAGATTATAAATAGATACAAATAATTATAGTTAAAGCTGATTCGAGGTAAGTAAACATTGAAACATATTATAACTCTATCAATTTCTTCTCTTTTTAAATTTACTTAGTAGTATGTTTTAGAGATGAACTTAGATACTCTTTGACATTTTGTTATATTCTTAAAATTTTCGAACAACTTACTTTTATATATATATATATATATATATATATACAGTAGACAAAGTCAGAAATTCAAAGACAATAATTTTAATTTATTAGTGTAACTCTCAAAAAATTAAAGAAATAAGGAAATTTTACTACATTTATTTTTTTATAAATATTATTCAACTTTCTTTAAATAATTTTCTATTATTACTATAAAATGAAAACGTTAATTGACATACCATAATTGATAATAGAATTTTTTTTATTGATTGACAAGAACAATTTTTTAATTTATGGAAGTAAGTAGTATGCATATAAATATAACAATGTTAATTTATGAAGTAAGTATTATGCATATAAATATAACAATGTTTAATAAAGTAAAAAGTTAAAGAGAATTAAAGTAATAGTGATTAAAGTTTAAAATTGACAAATTTAACAAATTAGTCATATTATAATATTAATTCTATGAACAGGTTACCAAAATTAAAAATATTGGGAGGGCAACCTAGAATTTTCATTTTCTTTTTAATTAGACAAGGCTTTTTTTTAATTTTTTTCGTACCATGAATTTAAAGTGGCCAAAAACCCGGCCAGCCCCTAAATTTGACAACTATTAGTATAAATCTTTATAATTGGGCTTGTATGGATGGGCTGATTTCTGATAAGTGATAATGCAAATATAGTGTAAAAAACGGATGGGCTGAGTCCTAATACTAATTTCCAAATGGATGTTCCAAATATATAATTTCTAAAGGTTAGCCATTGATTTTAATATATTTTTTAATGGAAGGGAAGGTATGACTTGTACGTAACATAATAGACTAATCAAACTAATCCTAGTTTGAGTCTCTTTCACCATAAATTCAACATAGAACATTGATTTTAAAAAAATAATAATAAAATTACATTTAAGAAATTTTCTTAAATTGTATAATTTATTTGTTTTGATTAAGAATTGAAATAAAAACATAGTGTAAGCGTCATATATATATATATATATATGTATAAATATATATAACTTTATCAATTTGGTAATTGGGATATAAATGGCGATATTATTATTGAAAGCTTCGTGATAAACTTTTCCCAAGAATTCCTTGCATGTTCCCTTGTTATTAAGAATGAAAATGTCGACATTTAAATAAGAAAAAGAAGGATGTTGTATCCAAAGTGGAACCAGGTCAGCAATGGATGACATATTTATGTTATAAGTTAATTAATTTTATATTATTTTTATGTAATGTTTAAAATTTTTAAATTTATTATTAATGAAAAAGGGACTAAAAGAAGCCTAAATAAGTCCTAAAAAATAAAAAGAAAAAGAACCCCGACCAGACAAGAAACAGATGAGGCGGCCCAGGCCACGTGGTAATTACAAAGACAAACAACATACGAAAAGTACACAAACGTTAATGACAGCTAAATGTAAGAACATGGCCAAGCAAAGAGAGATGCTGAAGTAAATTACTAAAAAATCATAAACCCATAACTTCATTTGACGATAGATTCGTGAAATTATGACAAAACAATGACCACATTTTTTGGGTTATGTTCGTACTTTGTTGTATAAAAGTACCGGTAACTTTCAACAGCCTTTTCTCAGTTTCTTTTTAACATTGTACGAATCTCCAAAACCTCAAAAAAAAAAAAAAGGGGGAAAAATAAGCTCTGTTCTGTTCCTATCTGTGTTTGAAGGAAAATGAAGGGAGAAGCAGAGATTGATCGGTTGCCGATAGACTTGTTGGCTCATATATTGGTGATGATTACTTCTTTCACCGATTTAGCCCAGTAAGTTATTTTTCCTTTGTTAATTGGTTTTCTTTTTTTTTTTTTTTTTGGCTTTCTTTATTATGTGTTGATCATCAGCTTCATTCAAATAGTAATTGCTATGAGGATGTTTGGATGGATGGATTATAATATTATGCATTGTAGGGCAAGTGGGGTGTGTAGGAAATGGAAACAAGGGGTGAAACAGGCTCTGGGTAGGAGACAGACCCTGAGTTTTGCTGGTTTTAAAATGGATGATGATTCCACTGCTCGTCTTGTTCGCCATGCTTATAGTCTCAAAGAACTCGACATGTAAATCATTTCTTGATCTCTCTGTTTTCGTTTTCTGTTAATTGTTTGATGATTTTTTATTTGCTTTTCTTTTTGTTTGAACTGTATATGAAGCAAGTTTATTGGAAAAAATGAGTTGGAAATAAGGGAGAGAAATGTGTTTTTCTTGAAATGTAATTCAAGAAAAACGAAGAGTTGAAGCATGATACTTTCTTGTACTAATTCTTGTCATAATCACAGTTCAAGGGGTCGTTGGGGTTGTCAAATAACTGATAATGGACTATACCAAATCTCATTAGCAAAGTGTGTTAGCAACTTGACTTCAATTTCCCTTTGGGGCATGACAGGGATCACTGACAAAGGCGTTGTTCAACTGGTAATGTTGAAACCTTTTCGCCTCATGTATATTAGTCAATCCCATTAACTTGAATGTGTGTTTGTCTATATATATATATATTTTTTTTTTTTTTTTTCTTGATGATCTTGATTCCCTTTTTGCTGGTTCTCAAATATATTTTCTGAAACAGATGACAAAAGCCAATTCCTTGCAACACTTGAATATTGGTGGTACATTCATCACCAATGAATCCTTATCCGCCATTGCTGATAGCTGTCCACATCTAAAGGTGAGTCATCCGTCGATTTCCCATTTTTTCTAGAAACTTTGTTCTTCAGAAATGATTGAGAATACTGAATTTTTGGTTCCTCTCCATCTTAAATCTCAGAGCATTGTCCTATGGAGTTGCCGTCATGTTACAGAAAACGGGCTGTTCGTTCTTGTAAGTAAATGTCGTAAACTAGAGTCGATCAATGTGTGGGGAACTAGAGTTCCTTTAGACTGTTTCATTGGTTTGCTTACCATCCGACCCGCTCTTAAAATAAAACCGCGGGGTGTGCCATTAAATGTTGGAGCTGTTGCCTTGTTACCTGTTGTATAAGGTGCTCCATTCTTGTTATTGCTTTTATAAGAGCTGCTTGTGTATGTGTGTGTGTGTGTGTGTGTGTGTATATATATATATCACATTCTTCTGGGTATTTCAATTATTATAATATGAATTTGTTGATTCAATAAATTGAAAGTTACCTTCAAAGTCATAAGTGTTTAACGTAAGAAACATCTTCCGTTAAAAACTCAGAAACTCAACCTATGTGGCTCATACTAATAAGTCAGGAATTTGAATCTTTACTTGGATTCGGATGCAAAGATTTAGAAACGAGTATGCGTTCAATACGAGAATGTACAATTTTAAAATTTCTTTTTTCATGGGTCGTATATCTCCATTCCATCTTTAATATTTGAAACAAGACACCCTCAAATCCCTTAGTAAATAGCATGAATCTTTCATACATGAAAAGCATGAGAAAACAATGAGCTGAATGTTATGTTAAGCAAAGCTAAAAATGCTTTATGATGTTAGAATACAAGTACTAGGACTTGGCAATAACAAAAGCACTTCTATCCTGGTTTTGACACGAACAATCAGACTCCTACCTAAGACTATGCCCCAACGGAACCTGAAATCAGAGAGACATCGAAATAATTAATTGAATGTATAATACCAAGAAAAAAAATGGAGAACTAAATAAACTAAAGGTTAAAACCAGAGTAAACGACTCATTACAACCATTTGCTTTTAACCTCAACAGAAGGATCTCAAGAGAACTTTTTGATTGTAATCAAATTCTATGACTCTTACAAGCACTCCTTGAACTTCTACCCAAGAAGTCAGGGATGATGAGGTGTAAGCCTCGACTCCAAAATTTATGTACCGACAATATTAAAAGCCCTCCTAAAAGTGTAGATGCTATCCTGAAAACCATCTATTCCAGACAAAATAAAAAGATTATCCATGGAAAAGAAAACAAGCCAATAATCAAGTGGATAGGATGATAGATTGTTGAAGTAGATCTTGAGAACTGAACAGATCCGGAAAATCTTCCAGCGGTATTTGTTACTGGACTTGGAGTAGGCGTCGAAATGTTCTTGCAAGATCCAAAGGGTGCTCCAGCCTGCATAAAAACAAAACAGAGATTTCAAAAATGTCGTCACACGAACTAGTCCCGCATCAATGAAATGCTGGGTTTTCAAACAAATCCCATTTACAAGAAATGTTGGCAAAGGCGGAAAGATATTGCAAAATCAAGTTAAATAGTGCTGTTCTGGAGGAATGAAATCTTTTTTGGTTTCTTCCAACAATAATTTATCAAAAGATATAAAGCATGACCAAATTGTCCACAACTTCTCCTTACATCCTGCCTAGAACTAGATTCTAACATGTGAAAAAATAGGCAAAAAGAACAAGGCATGTTTGTGTGCTTAAGAAAGTAGCTTTGAAAAGTTGGCAAATCTATATCCAAAATAAGAAAAAATCATGCACGCATATTTGAAATTTGGGTGAAATATTTATGTTATAGGACTCAGGAGTGATTGTTGGAAATGAGTATATGTTCAACACAGGTATACTCATTTTTTTAAAATTTGTCACATATTTGAAGGGTTATACCCTCATACCTATGTCCGACTATGTATCAGATATGGGTTTCTTGGGGATAGTAAACTATAGCTTATTGTAAATATGGAACAGCAATCCAAACTAAGCACCTCCAAAATTCAGCTTGTAAGAAAAAAAGGAAAAAAACAACAACAACAACAGCCATGCATCGAGAAAAGTTACAGAGAGATGTCTCAGACATTAGTAAGTAATAACTGATAACCATTGGCGAACATTTGGAGTAAAAAGATGTTCGAACTTGTATTTAGGCTGTACAATACCAGCCATATATAATGTAAGTGTCAGTGGAACAAGGGCCTGTTGCAAAATAAGCCCTCAAATGACTTTGGAGAATGCTTTCCGGACGGGTAATTTTGAATTAGGACAAACCTGGCAAGCTGCAATAGTACTACATCCACATAACCTCCGGCCATTCATGCTATCCAGATCATTAAAAACACCACCTCCATCACTCCTCTGCATGATTTATCCTGTGTTAGCGCGTTGCATACTTTAGAACAAATATTTTAGGTATAAGTTACCGCTGAGTACCATGTAAAAGTTGACTGCCAAAAAGTTTGGCATCATATTTCCCGCTGCTTTGTAGCAGGTGCCGATCATGTTGGCAAGTGGTGCTGAATGCTCTTTGCAAGCTTCATCTTCAACCGGATAAGTTGGAAAGTAATTCATAAGGAAAAGAGAGGCACTTTTTGAGTTAAGCGGCTGTGATTCTTTTCTGTTTGGACATGATCCTGGCTTTACCCCTGGATCTCCGGCTGAAACCCGAAACATTATGAAGTTTTTACTACATAGCATGCATACAATATGAACCCAGAGGAAAAAAACAAAAAGAGTAATATACGTCCATAATTGTTACCTTCATTTTCCAATATGTACTTCCACTGATAAGCAATTCCTTCCTCTGCTTCCTTCGAAGCAACTGAAGTAAAGACCAAGAGCCGGTGATTTGCTTGCACCATTTCATTCACAGTCGGCCAATCATCACCTTTTTTCGGCATCTTGGACACTGGGAACCAATACTTGTCCAAACCAGCATTCGTAAAAAGCTTAGACAGTCCTTTTGGTGTATGCACATAGTCCTCAATTATAATGGTTACAATCTCCGTTGGATTCTGACTCAAGAATGCTTCCACTTCCCTCAAGGTGTTAATTGCAGGTTGCTGAATAAGATCCGATGAGCATATTGCAAATTATATCATACATTTTGAAAATAGATATTGCAACACACACACACGAGATAACTGCTAAATTTGTAAGATGGAAAGACATATTACAAAGGCAGTGAAGCTGAAACATTGCCCCCGGAATGAATGGCAGAGCCAAATATCACCATCAAAATCGTACATGTCCAACATCAACCCCCTAACTCCGTTCTAAACAAAGAACAAAAAGCAAAGCAAAGCAAATTAGTTGGGAGAAAGAAAGAGAAGAAATTTATTGTTTTATCATTTTCTCTAAGAAGTAAGAAAGAATTAACCAAAAATACTCCCATACTTCGGGTGGCTACAAAGAAACCAAGTAAAGGGAAGAAATAACATTTTCCACTTTTACATTTTCTTTGCTTGTTAGCACCAAACATATTAAAAAAAAACAAAAAAAAAGAATCTTTTGAACTATCAACCAATTAATTCCTTTAGATTCTCAAAAAATAAGAAGCTGATTTAAAGGTGATGCAAAAGGATAGAAGTACGCACCATTAATTGATTAGTCACAGTGTCTTCTTGATTGTAAAATGTCAATCTCTGAACACCTGGCAAAGATGGTGCATCCACTATGCTGAAGGAATTGTGAGTCACCAACCATGAATACTTGTTGAAAGGTAATCCACCAATCTGCCACTCAAAATTCACACCAAAAAAACAAATTTCTATCACCAATTTGCAAATGGAAGCAAAGAGCTTTCTTACCAAAAGAAAAAAGGAAACAAATTTACATTATGCTGGCCTGAAAATAGTAAATACTCATCATTAAGATAAAAAAAAAAAAAAAAAGCTCACAACAGAAGTGGGTATAGTAGCTTGGCCTCTGGTACAGTAAGGTTGAGTCTTGCCCAAAGCAGGGCAGTTTCCACAATAAAGACCTGGACCACAATCTGTAGACTGCGAACATGAATCCAAAACCTGCAAAATTCTCTTAACACATTTCAGTTCAAGCTGTACAGATCATAAAGAAAGGAGCGTAGAGCGTAAAAGACGAAGAAGAAGAAGGAACCTGGCAGCTTCCATTAGAACAGGAAGTGGAAATGCTGAGGTAGGAACAGAAGAGTAAAAGAAACAAGTACCCAATTGCAGTGGCTCTTGATAAGTCACGGTGGTCCGCGGAACACGTCAACATGTTTATTTGTATTTCGCGGCTGCTTAGCACAGCTCGAGAAAGCATATATATATATATATATATATATATATATATGTATATGTATATGTATATATAAACAGAAGAGATATAAAGAGAAACAAAGAAAGAGAGGATTAACCAATTAAGAAACCATGGACAGGTTCCAAATAAAAGCTAAAGAGCGGATTTTACTGTGGATGGGACGATGACGACCGCAAATGACAAATAACAAATGGCAGGTTTTTGGATACTTAACACGGGCTTTATTTTTCCCTTACTTGAAGGTGAACAAACTTCACTTTTTTATCAAAGGTTTTAACTTTGATTGCAAGATGTCGCCTGATAAAAGTCAGTATAATAGAGTCGAATCGAGTCTAAGCGTTAAGAAATTTCAGTTTGTTTCAAGTTTTATTAAGTTTGATTGAAAATAAAAAGAATCAAATTATCTAAATTTATTTAATTAATAAAATAATAAATTTAATTTTTATATTAAATTTTAAATTAAATTATTTTTACTTAAACTCAAATTAAATATTAAAATATTTAAATTTAATTTATTTAATATTTAAATTCTATTCAATAATTATCAAATTAAATTTAAATTTTTTTCATATTAAAAATCACAACTTGAATAATTTGCTAACACATTGCTCTCCTAGTCCCGATAGTTTCTAGATTAGTTGATTTGGACTGTCTTGTGAAAAGTTTACCCTTTAAATTATTACATCCTTTTCCCTTTAAAATTTGGTATTGCCCCATTATGGAGAGTCATATCGGCTGTGTCTTTCACGTGGTGGGGTAGCTTGCCCCTTCTAAGGGAAATTCACTTAGCATTGTTTGAAATAGGATCCTGTCATTAATTTTTATTGAAAACGGAGGGTACTTTCATTAGTTGGGATGCTAGATTCTTCTTCTTTAGATTTAGCATTTAATGTCTTAGCAAGTTATAGTTTGAAATAAGAAACTTGCGCCCTAAAATGGCAGAATTGGTTGAAGATTTTGATTGATTAGTTTGGACTTTTGCCTGTTATGACAGAGGCATTAGGCCATTAGGCCGTTGGAAATATGGGAAACGCCTAGCTTGCTTTATATGCTTACAAATAGGGGGCTTAATCTTATATTTTTGTTGGTCCAAGTAATCTGTGGCAATTGTTTGTAAGGAAATCAAAACAACAATAATTTTAAATGCCAACTTGAAAAAAGGTTAAGCTTTGCTTTAGTTGGTAGGAAATGGTTGGGTCATTTAATGTGGTTTAACAAGCTGAAAAGTAAAAGAAGTATAGTCAAAATAATGACACGTACGTGTATGATCAATCCTAGAATAAATTTAACTTTTAAATTTAATTCGATTTTATTCGTATAATTATTTAATTTTAAATTTGAACCGAAATATTTATGAATCTTTTATGCTAAAAAATTTAAAAAAAACCTTACTTAAACTTGGCAAATGGCGTTTAAGTAATACAAGTATCAACAGAGGCTGCTCTGGGATAGACATGAATCAAAAAGGCAAAAAATTTCGAATAAGTCATCAGTGGAGATGATGATGACTCGTCCTACAAAATAAGGCAAGCTTCTTAGGCTTAGCTCGTTCCACTTGAAAGACCATCATCCTCTCGTGTACCCAGAGACCTCAGGCTTTCTAGCCCAACCAGGAGCTCTGTCTGGCTCTTTTCATTTTAATTTTGATTTTAATTTTAATTTTATAAATAAAATACGATTAATACGAAGCATTTTAATTTTTTAAAAATTTAATAAAAATCAAAATTTATATTAAATTTAATTGATTAGACATGAATTTCACTAATTTAATTTATTGATTTTTTTCTAAATTTTTTTTAAAAAATCATTATAGTATTTTTCACTAATTTTGACATAGAAAATTTATTTTTATGTTATAAAACATTAAAAATTAAATAAAATTAAAATTAAGTTCCATTCAAATAATTATTATTTTAACTAATAAATCAAAAAATAGAATTAAACTCAATAAATATAAATATTTATTATCAAAATTAAAATCAAATTAAACTCGTTAAATATAAAAACAAACATCGTAGTTCGAATAAATTTTTGATTTTTTAGGGTTTTTTTTCCCAGTCCTACCTCCCTGGCATTATTTTGTTCTTTAATCATTCAAAAGCCAATGTTGCAGCAAAGGCCTTGATGTTGCATAAAGTTTCTCGAGGCTTCTGCTCTATAAAGGGCCCAATAAGGATCGAAATTCCATGGGCCTAATAAGCTATCATCACGAGCTTAACTCGACAAAATCGGCATGTCCGTGTCGCCGCAATTTCAATCCGAGTTGCGGAGTCGTTCGAACTTTTTTTCAATCTGAATTGCGTCATCATCATCTCTTCCTTAATCCCTCTTTCCTCGGAACGATAAATCCTAGTAATTCATCGAAGAAGAAGAAGAAGAAGAAGAAGAATCTCGTGAACCAATGGTAAAAACTAGACAACAAAAATCCAAACCCAAACCCAAGAAACAACATCCCCAAGTACGTGTCTACCGTTTCTTTTCCTTTTCAATTCAGTTATACTGCAGGTTTTTATGTATGAAATTAATTTTTAAGTATTAAGTTCAGGTTTATTATTAGAATAAAGAATTCTATGGATAAATTGGTGAAATCTTATGAGGAGCAATGCAGTTGAAGTTTGCTTTTAGATATCAGAGTCTAATAATAAGAAGGGGACTGATAAAACAATATCTATTGTTGAATCAGCATATTACAGCAATAATGGGAGTATTAAATAGGTTTGGGTAGGCAATTAGAGAATTCCACTGGTAGACGAGCAACCAAAAATCTGAATATAGTTCAATTTAACTATGTTTCGTTTTTATTGAAGTATCCATATCCGACATTTATTTGGACATGAGTATGGGGTGTGATCCTCTAAATGTATGAAAAAATATAGCAATTTAATGCTACATAAGACATATATCCATATCTAACATTCAACCCTGAGCTTGAGTAACATAGCAATTTAATGCTTTTCATGGTCATCCTTCAAAATTAGCAAACAAAAAAATCTGTTTGGTGGACAGGTGAAAAAGCAGGGAAAGCAGACAGATATTTCTCAGTTTCTTACCCAGCTTGATGCGTTGGGCCTAAAAATCATCCAAGTGACTGCGGATGGTAATTGTTTTTTCAGGTTTGTATCTTTTTTATTCAAATTTTTTTATCCCCTTATTCTTTTTTAAATACTTTCACAACGAATTCTGTAGCATTTATGGTTTTTGCATTTGTTAAATCTGATTTCAGTACAAAATTGTCATTATAGAGGTGGGCATTTTCCTTTGATATTGTTGAAGTTGTTCACTTTTATTAGTTAGCAGGGCTCTTGCTGATCAGTTGGAAGGTGATGAGGAGGAACACGGAAAATATCGCAGCATGGTGGTGCAATATATAGTGGTAAATGATGATGATAAATGGAAAAAGGCTTGGTTATTGTTTTTGTTATAATTTTTGTAAGAATCTCCGGGTCTCTTGTCAGACTTATTTTATCTAGTTTGTTTTGTTATCAAAGTGCATTGATCATCAAAGATGTTTGCTTTGGAAGTTAGGAACATATTAACGGTCTTTAAGTACTGTTGTTTAGTTTTATTAGTTCATGACTTCATGGACCTAGGAGTATAACGTATGCTATAGATATGTTGTTATTATCGATGATTAGAAATGGCAGATCCAAGTACAATAGCTTATTGGAAATTAAAAGATGAGGATAATGAACTTAGAATCTCGGTTGCTTTTAGTTACACTTGTTTCACATCCACACACACACACACACACACACAAAAATCAAGTTAGTTGGATTCAAAATTACCCCTCGAAAGGCTTGATGCAAATTAGTTTAACAATTTCATTTTAATTGTTGAATAATATATATATATATATATATATATATATATAGCACATAATAACTCTAGTGAGCACATGCAACTCCTTCATGTGTGAAACAACCTAAATGTAGAAATAAATGATGAGCAAATTTTGCTTAATTGGCTCAGTGTGACATGATATGCCAGATTTTATCTCTTTTTTTTTAAAAAAAAAAAAAATGTTACAATATATCAGAAGATTTCTAATTTCGCTTAAGTTAGATGATTTTTCACAAATTTTGTTGCTTACTTGGATGGTTGGATGGTTTATGATTTATTCCTTGTTTTTTCTCTTTCCCCTCCATGCCTTTTCCATCTTTTCTTCTTATTGAAGATTCAACTTGTAGGCAAATCTCACTTTTACCTGATATTAACAGAAGAACCGTGAAATGTTTGAACCTTTCATTGAGGATGATGTCCCATTTGATGAATACTGTCAGTCCATGGAAAAGGATGGCACATGGGCTGGACATATGGAACTACAGGCAGCTTCTCTTGTCACTCGTAGAAATATATGCATTCACCGGGTAAGATCTTATCTTTTCCACTCTTCTTTGGTTAGCCTTGGGCATCCTGGAACTCATCTCTCACTCTATGCATGGCATATAGAACATGTCACCTCGCTGGTACATAAAAAATTTTGATGACAGAGGAGCTCGCATGATCCATCTGTGAGTTTTATAGTAGTCCTTTATTGTTTGCAGCGTTCATTTTGCTTTTACATTCGTTGATTATAGTCTATGGTTTCAATTCTGATGTATGAAGTACAAATGTTTTTTTAGATCATATCATGATGGGGAACACTACAATAGTGTAAGATCGAAAGAAGATCCCTGTAATGGGCCAGCAATGCCAATTATAATTAAGGTTTGAGTTTTTATTTTTCACTGTGATGGATCTTGCATTTATTCTGGTTTTAAGTTTGAATGTCTTAGTTGGTGACAATAGTCTACTAACTTCTAGTTTGTCAAAAGGCGGATGCTGATATCTCAGCATCATCTAATCAAGCAAAAGCTGCAGTTAGTAAGCCAAAGGGGGCAGCTGTTAGGGACAGTATCAATACAGGGTCAATTAAATTAGTAATGGCCGGAAGTGGTTGTGAAAATGCTGAAAAAGTTGAACAGGTGATGAATTTAGCATATTTTTTTTATTTATTGTTTTTTCATCCCTGTACGGCTGTCGTTTTCTAAGTTATGGACTCAAGGTCCCCTGTTTTGCATGCTCGGGAATCATGACATGCTTGGAATAGTTTTTTCTCCTTTACCTTACTTTGCTTGCTTGTTCTTCTTCAGGTTTTGCTACAAGTAGATGGTGACGTTGATGCTGCTATAGAGTTTCTGGTAGCAGAACAGGGAACAGAAGAATGTACAGCTGCAAATGATTCACTTACTCTTCATGCAGATGGTTCTTATGGTAATGGCCGGTCAGTACATAGGCACATTCTAGATATTTTGTTAGGGTTCACCGTACATTGATTTTTCATTTTCTTCTTATAATGAAAAAGTCCACTTTTTGTAACCTCTTATGTAGGCTCTGAGTTATTAAGACAGTTGTTGATGAGATTATAAGGATCATTACAAGATGAAATGTGAAAAACCTATTCATATTATACGTATGGGTCCTAAATTCTGAAAATGCAGTGGCAGCAATTTTCTCCTCCGTGCCCAATCAGAGACCATCCTTGCCTGCATTAGATTTACGATTCTGTATCATGTGAAGATTTTCATAGCGGATTTGAGTAGGAAATATATATATATATATATATTACATCAAATGAAACTGCACTAAAACTGGTAGATGATTCATGCGGCATTCCTCCTTTGCTTTTAGTTTCTTAATGATTAAAAACAGGAAGATTGATACATTTATATTATCTCTGTTATATCTGGTTCATTTTACTTGATTCCTGCTTGACATTTGGTGAGGCTTCGCTTTGCTTTTGCTTTCTATGATGTTTAAAGTGATTACATTTCAACGTATATGGTTCTTATCTGTTTTTAAATATGTTATCCAGGTAAGGATGAAAACGGAAACAGTAAACAACACAAGGAAGAAGCTGTAGAGAAGACGTGTGAGCCAGATCCATCTAGTGATGGCACTAAAACACTTGATGGTAGCACATCTTGGCCAGATGAAAAGGTTTAATGCTATGATGAAAATAAGAAATCTTTTCCCTTTTTTTTTTTTTTTTAATTTTTAAATATGGTTAAAAGTAAGATTTTCACTGTTTTTCCCTCTTTAACTCTCCAAACTGCAGAAGATTCCAAGAAACAAGTTATGCCCTTGTGGATCAAAAAAAAAATACAAGGCTTGTTGTGGATCTGTCTCAGGGAGGTCCTCGGTTAAGCTTATAGTGTATACTACCTAAACTCTATTTTGCTTTTGGATCTATTTATGCTATTTAAGCTAAATGAATTACGTTCTAGTTCTATCTATGTTGCTACGACTCTTTATTTTTCTGTAAGTTTTTATGTCCGACCCAGATTCGGATATGAGTATCGGGATATGAGCTTCCAAATAAATGAAAAAAAGATAAAAATGCCTGTATCCGACGCTCACAACCTAGTCCGATTAACATTGAGTTTTATTACTCGAGTTCACCTAACACAGATAAGTAGTGGACATTCTTTTCTAGCACATGGGAAGGGTACAACATGCCTTCTTCTGATCTGGATATGAATCAAAGCTTGAGTGGATCTCTCTCTCTCTCTCTCTCTCTCTCTCTCTCTCTCTCTCTCTCTATATATATATATATATATATATATCTTTGCCTCTCTCTGTAGTTCAGATGCTTTTCTTGAGTGTCAAATTTCTTAATATTTGACTTGTTGCAAAGATGTTAAGAACTCCGAAGAAGAAAGAGCTCATTTTTTCCAATATTACCTTTTGCTGTGTAGTAACCAAACAATGGAGGCCAGAAAGGGTAGAAAGGATCGGAAACAAGGCAAGAAGGGAGTATCAGCTAAATCTGCAGCATCCTCCGGATCGGATGGAGGGCCACCTGACATGGGTGCACTTTGCATATGATCTTGTTAATCATGTGAGTGCTTGTGCCACAACTGTTATCCTCAATGATTTCTATATTATGTGAATTGATGCATGGTTGCATGATATTTATTCATTCTAATTTTCCAATGAAAATTTATTCTCATTTTACTTGAAGAAGCTCTTACTGCTGAAACTTTTAAGCCATCTTAGATAAGTACATCTTGTTGACTATTTCAATCTTTACTTCGTAGATCTCCTACATCACATACATTGGATCTTATCGTTACTACGTGCTTCCAGTTTGCTTGCAACTGTCAGAAAAGGACTTTATGTGGCCCATGGCCTCAGTTTGGTGCTCATTCTTTATTCTCACGATTCCTTACCCGTCAGAATGCTAGCAGGACAAACAGCTGCTTTTCAATTCCAAAACAGGTGTAAGTTTCTTCGGCAAAACCCAAGATTATACAACAGAGAACGTTGATGATGATGAAAATAGGAATAGAAATGAGTATAGATTCTTGTTTAAAGATGCTACTATATTGTTTAACTTTCGATTTTGCTTTTCAGAAATGGAAGATATAATTTTAGGGTTTCATAACTGTTACTTGTGTATGGATATGGAAGACTTACAATTCAAGTGTTTGAATGTTTTAATTCCCTTCTACAAGTCTTTCATTTTTTTCCCCGGTTTTGCATGATTGAGATTAAATCCCTTTTTTTTCTATTGCAACTTGGCCTATCATTTGCGTCTTTCATGGCTTCAAGGAAACTGGTTCACGGAGCTTGCTTGAAAGGCTAACATCTAAGTTAATGTCATTGCTTAGTTTGGCTTTTGATAAATTAATAATGAATAAATATATAATTGGAAAGTTGGTTAAGGCACGAGTTTTCATAACTCAAGTTGATCTGGTTTGAATTATTATTTAAGTAAAAAAAATATTTTTTAATTTAATTATAAATGTTAATATAAATTAATTTTTTAATATTATTTTAAATAGTAAAATAGGTTTTCGTCTAAGCGTGACTCGGACTTAGGTAAAAAAAAATTTTTTTGATTACAGTCCAACTTATGCGCCTCTATCAATCTACAACAAGCAAAGTAATGCTCAAGTCATAATCAAGAAACCATAATCAGGATTAACCATTTAAAACATTTTAAACCAACCCATTTGTTGATCTTAGAAAAGGGTTTCTAAAGTTTCTATTTCTTGGGCAGCTGCTTGTAGCCATTGCCACTGAGATTATAATATTATACGTTGTATGAAAAAAAAATAATTAAAACATAAAATAATATAAAAAATAAAAATATGATAAAGATATTCAAAGTTCTTAAAATGTATAAAATATAAATTATTAATATATTAAAATTTATATAAATATAAAATATTTTAAATACTATTATATTATAAATAAATATATAAATACAGAATTATTGGATCTAATTATCTGTGTCCCCCTTTTTTAGTGAAAACTGAAAGCCACCCAATGGGAAAAAAGAGGCAAAGTCTTTCCAGCTTAAATTGGAAACTCGTAGCAAGCTTTTCCTTGCCCCCAAATGGGAAAATACTGTTTTCGAAGTGGGACTACACAATTTTGACAAAGCACCATGATAATTAGCATTAAAGGCACTCACGTCCTTAGAGGCGTTTGATTCGATTTTTTTAGATTATTTACTTAAGTTCGATTTAATTTTTTTAAAAATTTAAATTAATAAAATAAAAATATTAAAAAATTATTTTTATATTAATATTTTTATATTTTTATATTTAAATTAAATAAAAAATAATTTTTTTATCAAAATTATAAGAATTTATGCAAGATGTGACCTAAGCATATCGAACCTACTGAACGAGGCGATAGCCGACCTACAAATAGGCCTATTGTCAGTGTCACGCATTAAATTCAAATTAGCTCTTTGTTTTAAATATAAATATATATATATATATATATATTTATATAATATAACATGATTTAAGGTTTATAAAATTCGCTTTCTTTTGATTAAAAATTTTGACAAAGCACAATGATAATTATGATTGAAAAAAATCTTAAAACATTTCTAATTACATTGAATGAAAAAAAAAAAATTGAAATACATCCTTGTCAATCATTTGGTCATCCAATCATTCTTTGAATTGATTTTTTCTATTTGGTTGAAAATTTTATTAAAAAATCTTTTAATTTAATTTAATTTAAATAATTTTTGAATTATTTTAACTTAATAATTTATAATTTATTTAACGATTTTCACTTTATTCAATTATCATTCAGCAAGATATTTTTAAAAATTAAAAAAAAATTATTAAATTTATAAATTATTTAAATCAAAAATTAAAATATCTAAACTCAAATTATTTAAATTTAAAACTCAGTTTCCCCTAAGTACCACCAAAAGGAAAACGAATGGCTATAGATGGTTGACGAGTGTTGCCCACTTTGGAACCCCACCACACACTAAAACACGAAGTTATATGAATTCTCAACAATCTTTCCAAAATAGGAAAGAACCCTTAACAATAATCTTTTATGTATATAAGTGAAATTATTAAAAAAAAACAAACAAACAAACAAAAATCAGAACAAAACAAAGTCCCACAATCACTGTAAGAGGTCGCAATTGACATGTCGGGGTTATCAAATTTGATTTTTTTTTTAATTTAGATATATATATATATATATTTAAACTTTTAACTCTTTCGATCATTTCGACAGGTTCAGTGACAATAAAGCCACGTGCGTACAATAACTTAATACTTAGAGAACTCCACCATTGATATTATTACTCTGATAGCTCAGAGATTTATTTTGATTTTCTTTTATTCTTTCCATTTTTTTATTTTTTTTATTTTATAAAAGTAGTGTATACCAGGGGATTCATAGTCATGGTGTCGGGAGACTTCGCATTATTAATTTAATAAAGTTTATATATATATATATATTTGTTTATTTGATTTTGGCGAAGGTTTTTCCTTTTTTTTGTTGCTTAAAGATGAAAATAACATCCATATTTAACGTTTCATTTGGTGGACCAAACCTTACGAGTTTCCATATTTGGCAACTGACAGGAACTAAACATAGAAATTCACGAAACAATGGGTTTACCCCCTTTGATTAATTGTATCAATTTTCCTTTTAAGTTTGATGGATTCGTATCTTATAAAACACGTAGACAGCAACTGATACACAAAGTGATTTGATCAATCCTACAACTATATAGAAATCGAAAGTAATATATATATATATATATATATACATGAGAGATTTTATCCTATTTAATGTTAATGAAATTATTAGATTTTATGTATAGAATTAGTAAAATGATAAAACCCTTAAGCAGATTTGCTCGTTGATCGAATTGTGATTTAGATTTTTTTTTTAAATATTTTACTAAACTCAATTTAAGTTGATCTAATAATTTATTTAATAATTAAAAAATATTTTTATTTTAATATTTATATATATTTTTATTAATATATAATAAATCGAATCTAATCGACGTAAATTAAAAAAAAAAGTACAAATCCTTTATTCGTTATTATGTTATGCCTATACATAAAAGGAAAAGAAATTACGTGCTTGGGTTATTAAAGACCCAACTGGCCAAGAAAGAGTCATTAATGACCCAAAAATTGTTAGGTTGTGAAAGGAACAGGACATTAATGTAGTTATACATTTCTATGTGCTCTGAAGGACATAATAATAGTAATAATATGAAACCTAAGCCAGGCTAAGGAGACAGTAAATTAACCTTTTCCATAGGAGCAGTGTTTCTTTGTATTTTTGGTTGGACAGAAAGAGATCATTAATTGTTTTGCAACTTCTGGCAAATAAAAAAGGAGTCCTGCCTTCATTTTTTTTAATTGATTTAATAATTGTGAATATAAATATAATATGTTTAATAAAATAAAAATAATATATTAAAAATGATATTTCAATTGAAGCTCCAAATCTTTGTCAACTTCAAATAATGCCTTCCGAGGTTGAGGACAGCAGATGGGAAGATAAGCCAAAGCTAAATTCTAAGAGACAATTATATCATGTTCGTTTCATTTTTATAACATAATAGTATTAAAAATATTATATATTTATATAAATTTTAATAAATTAATAATTTATGTTATATATTTATTTTAATATATTTATATATTTGTGTTATGTATATATTTAATTTTTTCGTGCGGTATTATGTTTAGTTATTTTTAGTATGTAACCATATTGTGTCAAAATTACCAAATACAAAAATAATGGTTTGTCAATGTTATTTCATTTAAAATTGCACTACTAATCTCCATATTAAGGTGAAATGATGGATTTAGTCCCTACTAACATGATGAAAATTGTAAGATTAGACCATATTTTAAAATTTATAAAGATTGAGGATCTGATTTCACCAAACAAAATTAGAGGGATAAGATCCATTATTTTATTCAAGTACAAGGACTACTTGTAAAATTTAACCTTTTTCGTCTTTCACCTCCCCTTGGCTTAACTTGAATGTAAACCAAGGAAACAAACCAATCACAGCCAACCACCTGTCCAAACATGCCTTACAG
Organism: Adansonia rubrostipa; assembly: GCA_038381775.1. NCBI lineage: Eukaryota > Viridiplantae > Streptophyta > Magnoliopsida > Malvales > Malvaceae > Adansonia > Adansonia rubrostipa. Next base: position 1,660,013 of record JBBYHM010000008.1, on the reverse strand, counting down.
GAAATGATTTGCCTTTTACGACATTGAATTAAATAAATATATATAAAAAATTTATTAAAATTTATATATATGTATTACGTATATTTTATTATATTATAATTATATTTAAATTTTATATAATTATATAAATTTTAATAAATTAATAATTAATATTATAAATATTAAGATATATTTTTTAAATATTTTATACGTATCATATTTATATAATTTTATTTAATATTATTAAATTTAAAAAAAATTAATGAAATAATAGACAATGTAGCAAAAATAGTTGTGTATATAACAAACCCAAAATAAAATTCCAAAAATAGAAATGGGTAAAACCAAGTACTATGAAGGCAAATCCAAAGGAGTAGTCTGTCCGACTTAATAATGAAAGCGATCTAACACTTAACACCACCAAAATTATTGTCTTTTTTTTTTCCCAAGTGAAGGAAAAAAAAAAAAGGTGGGGTTAGTTTTGGCAAATATGGACCAATGGCTGTATTGTCAAGTCCCAGTCAACATTTATAAGTCACACAAATTAGATTTTGTAATATTTGTATTCACATGTTTTTTTATATATTAAAATTACATTTAAAATTTAAATTATTTTTTAATATAGTTGTGATAATATTTAAAAATTATTATATATTTTTATTATATATTTAAAAAAATAAAAATAAATAAATAAGATATATAATCTTATTTATAAATTTAAAAGTTTCATTATCAATATATTATATAATTATTTTTAAAATATTATATATTTATATAAATTTTTAATTTTATTTATGATTTTTTTATTTATTTATATTTTTTTTTCTGAAAGAAAGATAGCAGAAGAAATTCCAGCTGTTGAAGAAATCCTATGAATGGAAAGCCACAACTTTAAAACTTTAAAGGCGAAAACAGTACTAAACTAAACCCCACAGCAAAGAGCAAGCAAACCCCTTCGGTTATTAATTAATCATTTATTTATTATTATTTTTTTAACTTTACCCCTTTTGATTCCCTGTAGACTTTGCTTTGCTTTCATTTTGCTGGACCTTTCTCCCCACTTTTTTTTTTTTTTAGCTTCACATGGTTATGAATGAGTTCCCTCCCCAATTTTTCTCCTTTTTTTTTAACAAAAAAAATTATAAAGAAGTACTGTTTTATATGTTATTAAAGTTGAAACTTTAAATGATTAGATATCACTTTTGTATGGATAGATCTTAAATTTGTATAAAATTATTATATTTTAAAAATAAAAAATTATAAATATTGAAATTTAATTTTAAATTTATAAAATATTATTTTTTTAAAAAATAATTATATAAATTAATTACATTAAATTGTGTGAGTTTATTCCAAATTTTTTTATTTTTTAATTAATATTTAAAATTTAAAAACAGGAAAGAAAATTTGTAATGGGTTTTAATTAAAGAAAACAGAGAGAGAGAGAGAGAGAGAGATGAATCTCTGTGTCTGAGGATTTGGCACTGGTTCGTAGGTCGGATGCAAAGGAAAAGGAATCTAATAAGGAGAGAGAGAGAGAGAGAGAGAGAGAGAGAGAGAGAGTGTTTACTCTTTTCTCTTTTAAGCTGCCACACTACTGACAGACTTTCGTGCTTTTTGCATTTGTTTCAGCTTTTATCCCACTCTTTACCTAGGCGCGTGGTACAACTTCTCCTATTCACTAATTCCAGCATTGCATTCATATCACTTTTGTTTGTTTTATGGATTTACTTTTTTTAACTTTAGTTTGTGACTTTCAAGGTAGCATTGCAATTTTAATACCTAATATCATTGTCGTGGCCAAGGAGAAATTATTGGATAGAACTTCGTTAAAACGCTAGTTTTACGAAGGACGAACACTTTTATCGAAAAAGTATTTAAGTATTACAAAGTGTGTTTGGTGTGGATAATTTTAATAAAATAAAACATATTTTTAATATATTAAGATATATTAAAAAAAAGTTTAATACGATTATAGTATAATTATTATATAATTTGACATATTTGATTTAAATAAGTGATGATTTTTTTATTTATATATTTTTCAAATATAGAATTAATAATAAACAAATTAGCTTTTAAAGGATTTGCTAAGATTTAAATTTTTAAATTCAAAAACGGTTTTTAAAAATTGAAAATCTATTTACATGTTTATACTTAATTGAAAAATATCAAATTTATATTTTTTATTATATATCACTAAATTAAAAAAGTTTTTATTATAAAAAAATCATACTTGAATATTAGTTTTTAAAAAATTTTCGTGTTACAGTATCTATATCATATCATACCCATATTATATTTTCATGTTCATTATTCCTAGTGTTCGTTGATGCACAGTTAATGTGAAAAACAAAATTAAAAAAAAAAAAAAGACTAGTAATTGGATCTTATCTAAAAAGGAAAGGAAAAGTAGCAAGAGGATTGAAAGAGCTTGAAGGGATGATTCTTTGCTTGAGAGCTCGTCAATGGCGGACCTACTGACAATTTTTTACAGCAAACACCTCTGACCTCAAAGTTCATCCACATGCAAAATATATGATTGAGATTCTGACATAAAAACCTAAAACTGATGCTTACGCTGCCTTCTTCTTCAGCTACATAATATGTCCCTTCTACATGAAATTTGCCTTTAGGATTTGTTTGACTAAATATATGCATGTTTACACCTTGCCAACTATTAATATTATTACTTCAAATAAAGTTTTAAATGTTCTTTATAATGTATAAATTAACCCATAATAACAGAGTACTCTTGTATAATTCGATTAATTAGTCAAAATATTAATATTTTAATTTTGGATTGACATATTCTTTTAGCAAAGACATATTTATCCATAATTTAAATTAATTAATTTATATAATTATCATTAAAAAATAATATTTAATATATTTAAGATTTAAATATCAATCTATGCAAATTTACACTATCCTTATGCTGTCTCAGGAGAGTGGTTTTGCTCCTGGGTTCCAGGGATGGCTTCCTCTCGGTTGTCGGTCTGATTAGCTTTTTTCGTGTGTGTATCAGTGTACATATCATTTTTACTTTAGTATAAGTATATATATCAGCAACGGTATATTTTGATTTATCATTTTGAATTTATTAAAGTTTAAATATTTTTAATTTATATATATAAAAAATATTTTTAAATATGAAAATAAATAAGATTCAATAAATTTTATATACTAAATATTCATTAATTATATATAATATTCTAAAAAAATTTCATCAAATATAAAAAAATCAATATCAGTTAAATAGTAAGATTAAAATTTTTTAATGATCATTAAATTTACGAATAATTATATTTTATATTCATCAAATTTACTAGTAATTATATATAATATTTATCAAATTTAAAATCAACATTGATTTAACTTTTTTTACAAGCTTATATTATGTACCAATCGGTACCATTGAAACAAGCCGGTACTTACAGGTACGATCGGTATAGACTGAAATTAAGATAAAAAAAAATTAACTATCACTGATATCGTTATACGTTGAAATTAATACATAACAACTGATACAATCAATATCGATACGATAACGATAACAATAATTTTGATCTATATGCTCATTTTGAATGAAATGTGCAAACGAAGGAATCTCCGCCTTTACAAGTAGAGAGATTTTGTCTTGTTTTTAATTTTTGCATATTTAATTCTTGAAGATGATGATGACAAAGGAAGGTTGTCTTGACCTTTCTCCATATAGAAAATTTTCCTCTTTTAAAAAACCCAATGGCATATTCACCATTTGCAAAGTGATAAAAAAAAATTGAACCATGACGACCCAGATGACGAAACGACAATTCCTATTTTATTCAATTTGCTAACCTTATTTTAAACAATGCCAGCAAAGGACATTAATCATTAACAATTAGAACTAAATTGGACTGATGTCAATTATCAAATAACAACATAACTTTTTCCTTTCCTTTTTTTTTTTTTCCTTCACATTCATAATAAAATAAAGTTGATAGGAGGGGCAGTTTTCAGCCATTTTTAAAGCCAAAGACACATTCACCCTTTGTTCCTAGTACACTCCTCCCATGTTTGATCACTGTTTTGGCGTTGAAAATCCATTGGAGATGCGATAATTGAGAAATCCTTTAGGCCATATCTATAAGTGTTCATAAGTTTAGTCGTAGTGAAAAAAATTTTAAATTTTTTATTTAAATTTAAATTAAATAAATTTAAAATTATTTTATTATTTATTATATTATTATAATATATATTTTAATAATATTTATATATTTTTATAATTAAATTTAAATAAAATATTTGTATTATTAAATAGTAATTTAACTTAGACTAAATTGATTTAAATTTATAAAAATTTTCTTCAAATTATAATATGTATAGATCTAACCTCTAAAACCAAATAAATAATTTAGATCTAGCAATATTAAATAAGATTATATAAATATAATATTTATAGAGCATTAAAAATATAACATGAATATATTCATAAAATTTATATAACATAAATTATTAATATATTAATATAAATTATTTTAATAATAATTATAATATAATAAAATATATAAATATTATATATAAATATAAAAATTACGAAGTCAGCATATAAAGCAAATCAAATGAGACGGACTGCCCAACCTACTTTTAAATTGGTCTAGCCATAGCCAATGAAATTAAATATCTCTATATATGTATTTTCCATTATTTTAATCCTGTGTATGGGGTAAAATGCCAAGACGTTGGACCAATAATCGGTTTTGCCCTCTTAAAGTTTACAAATTTCCTCGTAAGCTGACAGCAAGGGTGGGTTAAACCCAAAGTGAACACTTACCCTTTTGGTCCTTTCCTCTCTTCATTTCTTTCCCTTACAAAATGCCTTTTTAAGTAAAATGTTGGGAGAGGGGATGGGAGTTAAGAACTTAAAGATGATGAAGTTCCTCTTGTCGTTAGAACCACACGTCTTGATTGCTTTTTTTGGGTTTTTTTTTTTTTTTTTTTGAGAGAGAACTGATTCAAAGGACTTAAATGATTGTGACTATTCATATTTCATCATCATCCAGTGATAATTTTCCAAAAAATCAATTCAAATTTCCCTATTTTGTCATACATGCATTTTTCCCCTTTTGATTTCAAAGTTTTTAGATACATCTTTTCCATGGGTGAGAAAAAATCTGCAGGTGTAATATTACTCCAATTCTGAAACTTTCAAGTTTTTCATTGAGGAGGTCAAAGAAGACATGGAGAAATTATAAAAGAGAAGCACCAACTTAAGTTATTATATTTTAATTTTAATATTTATACGGTAGTTAAAGCAAAATGAGGTACAATAAATTTTAATTTGCTACTTTGAGCCTTGAGGGATGCCCAAGAACTGCAAGAGAGTTGGAATTTCCATTTCCTTCATTCTTTTCTATCTCAAACGCATTGATCTTTACAGATGCTTGCAAAACCTACAAGGCTAAGAGAGGTTTTTAAAATTAATTAGCGGAGAAGATTTTAATGGCTACTTTTTTAGATGGGTGAATGGAACCCATTTTTCTGCGACCAAGTTTGGGAAGGTCTAATCTGCGATCGGAATCCTGATGATGCTGCAGAACTTCCAAACAACTGGTGAGGACCTGATTGTTGCCATTGTTGATCACTAGTCGATAGTGAAAGATCACTCCCAATTCGGCCTCCATTGCCGCTTCTTGGAAAATGCATCTAAAAATTTACAATTTAAATGTCATAAAAAGTAATTTAGTTCGATGAAGCTTAATCTCCTGGCATATATATAAATCCCCTATCAATATCAAAAAACAAACCTGATAAGTTGGACTAATGTGAAACATATTGTTGTCTCCAGATCTCCTGAACTGTCCATATCTTTGCATTTCATTAGACTTAATTGAGGATGCAGGACATTGAATGTGGGTTTGGCTCAACAACTCCATTGTTTCTTCCTCGCTATAACCACCTAATAATCTTCGATGATGAGCATCGTCATTTCTAAATGGTTCCTGCTGCAGATTAAACTGGTAACACAATCAAACAAAACTGAGATCAATCACTACTAAAGAATTAAGTATGATTACTGTGAAAGTTGGAAATTAATCAAATTATACTAACCTTAGACCTAAATCCCCGACATTGCCAATCAGTTTCAGGCGGCAGATTATGCTGATAACCACCCATAGTATTTTGCCTATCAGCAATTGATTTTAGATTGTTTTGATTTGAGGTTAAATTCCCTAAGCTCAAGTCAAGGTTGTGATCTCCAGCATTACCTGAAGTTTCTAAAAGCATTTCACAACGAATTTAGGATATAAATCTTCAAAAGGAATAATGAATAATGATTGGATAATGAAATTTAAATCATATACCATAATGAATCAAATTTACTTACCACCAGAATTAAGCTCATTGTCGTATATGCTAGGATCAAAGTTAGTCACAGCATCTTTGCCATTGCACTTAATTGCAGCTCTGTCATAAGCCCTGAAAAAAAGGGACCAGAGAGTTCAAAACCCCACCAGACTTCTAAGCGGTTTATTGATAAAGTATTGACTATTAATTTAATAATCGAGTATTCAACCCAGAAAACCTAGAAAACCTTAATTATAAAAAAAAAAAAAAGTAAAGTACGAACCTAGCTGCTTCAATCTCGGTTTCAAACAAGCCTAGATAAACGTACCTGTAAGAAGAAAATTCAACAACTCAAATAAAGAAATGAAACATTGGGGACAGACCAGAAGGAAAAACAATGGATTTGTTAAAGAATATAGGATTAAAGAAAGAAAAAGGGGGGGTACTTTTTGCCTAAAAATTGGCCCATTCTAGCTTCCCATCTCCCACACTTGTGCAAGGTTACTCCTCTATATTTGGAGCTTCCTCGAGGAAATCCAGTGCTTTGTCGGCGAAGTACATGCACAAATTCTTCCTTGGTTAAGTTACTCATCTGTTAAACAAAAAAAAAAAAAATCTTTTCCTTTTTTAAACGATTTGATTTCCATTTACATATAAGATAAGATTAGAACTATTCAAGATAAGATAAAAGTATGCAATTCTTTCATCTTCCAAGTTTTAACCTGCTTCAAGTCTTCCTCGTAATCTTCAATACTAAAATTTATATCTGCTTCAACTCCCCGGAACTTGATTGCTGCCCTATCATATGCACTGCCAAAAATAAAAAATAAGGCAAACTTTTGTCAAACCCTTTGCCATTCTTTGGAAAATAAAGAAAAAAAAAGAGGTTAAAGACTTTGTTGTGAGCTCACCGAGCAGCTGCATGTGCTGTGTCAAAACCACCTAAAAAAAAAAAAACTCAAATTCAAATACAAAATTTGTCTGAAAAATCGATGACAAAAAAGAAAAAATAAAAATGATGGGAAAATAAAGATAGTTTTTACCTAAATAAACTTGTTTTCCACAATCCCTGTACGTCATGACAAACCCAAAAAAAAAACACCTTAAATTCTGATTAGCTCGAGAAAATGGAAGGAAAGGGTTCAAATATAGTAGAAAAAGAAAAGAAAATTCATTTATTCAAGGCTTTTGTTGGTGATAAAATGAGAAAGAAACGTAACAAATTAAAAAAACTAACCAAATATGAGACTCCCATCTGCCGGTTCTTCTATAAAAAGTTACTCCTCGATATTGAGAGCTTCTTGACCTGGGTCCTCTCCTGCTTTTCTTCATTGGTTGTGAATTAACTTCGACGGATTTAGCAGGGGCGAGGGGCTCCGATTGACGGAATTTGACGCCAACCCAGTGAGCCTGGGGGAACCCTGAAGTGGACGACCCCATTTCTGGGTCTTGATCGAGGGGGAAGAACTGGTGGGTCACTACAGGAGCCGGCTCAGTACTCTCCATGGACTCTTCTTCATGAGGCACCGAGAACCCAAAAATCTTACTGCTTCTCTTCTTTAAAGATGTTTTAACTCTCTCTCCATCTTCGTCTTCCGATCCATCCTCGATCACCAAAGCTGAAGAGCTTGAATTCGAAACGGATCCGATCCGTTTACCCTTATCTTCCTCTCCATCTATGGAAGTTTTCTGCGATGAACACCCTTCGGATTCATCGTCTCTCGGTTGATAAGGAGAGCCATTAAGATCCCACATTTTTTTCCCTCTCTTTTCACAACTTTCTCAATCTCAGCTTATAATCTCAACAAAAGAAAACAATTATATATTTCAAGGAACAAAACTTAAAAACTTATGATCACCATTTTCTCTCATAACCAAAGAAGAAAAAAGCCAGAGAATTCTGAGAGAGAGCTAAAAAAGAACCCAAAAAAAAAAATCCTCTCTTAACCTCTGTTTCTCTTTGTATATATAAAGTTAAGATAAATAAATGAGTGAAGGCCAGTTGAGTAACATTTAAAGCAAGAGGTTTTTTGGAAAAGAAACAAAAAAGATAAAGGGGAAACCTAAGAGAATTTGTGTTAGCTAAAACATAGTATAGCTAGGAAGGAAGGTAAGGGAAGTTCGAAGATGTTGTAAAAAAAAAAACAAAACTGACTGCCCAATACAGAATGGACGACACCATTTTTGAGTTAAGCTTACAGCCAAAAGCATCAACAATCTCCTCTGCTAGTAGGCTTTTTTCCCCCTTTGTTTGCTTTCTTTGTTTCCCTTTGAAACCAAAGAGCCTCTTGTTGGGATGTTTTTATTTTATTTTATTTCAACAATGGCAAATAAAATTAATTTCAGCTGTCTCTAATTTCTAAAAAAAGATTGAGAAACATATGCAAATTTTATTTTTTTATTTTTATTTTTTCGAATCGATTAATGTTTTATTAAAAAATGCAGTATTTAATAGTAAATTAACACTTTCAATGATGTGATGTTTAATAACATTAATTTAAATGATATTAAAAAATTAGCTTTAATTTAATAAATATAATATTTTAAATATAAAAAAATTTAAGTTATTATGTATGTAAATTAGTTAAACAAACTTTTTTTTTTTTTTGGTTTGATTGTATGGCCATTACCATAAGGATTAAAGAATACGGAGGGGCAGTAAATTTTGATTGGAATAGTTAAAAGGCAGGGGCAAAGGAAGAGCCAAGTTGATTTTGATGTAGCTTATTTGTTCAATCGATTAATCAATTAAATTAAATAAATTATTTAATTAATAATATGTATAAATATTAAATAAAAATATATTTATATATTCATGATTAAAAAATATTAAAATATAATATACTTATATATACGAAAGAAAAATTTCGAGTCAATATAAGTGTACTATGACAAGGATAATCATATATTTTGAACAAGATTAACTTTAGATGATAAAATAAAAGATACATGGGTAAAAAAAAAAAAAAGAAAAAGCAAGAAGAAGAAAAGGTAAAGAAATGTATGGGATTGGGAAGGGGAGTGCTTGGATGGGTATGTTATTCAGAAAAGGAACGCAGAATAATGGCTAGCAAATGGAAAAAATTTCCGGAAGAGTTGAATCCAATAGTACGTTAAGATGGCCCCCTTTGCCTCTTTCGTTCTACCATCCACCGTTCACCGATGGCCCTTTTTCCTCATATTTATCACCCACCATTCTTCCCTTCTCCACTCTTTTCCCTTTGGCTGGCGCCTCCATTTACTCCTGATAAAGGTACTAGATGATTTATTTAAGTTTTGAGTGGCTTATTTGAGTTTGAGCTATTATAATAACGAGTCCAGTACAATGAAAAACACCTTTCACGGATACGTATTGTCCATCCGAATGTATCTTTAGTAATTCTATGTAAACCCGTTTGAAACATCTGAATAAAAAACGAGAGTATCCCAATCCCGAATCCATCGCATTGCTCTCTTAAACGAACTTTAATATTAAAAATCGCTATGACTAGGGCTACATACTTTTAATATGAAGAAGATAGGGTGATTTGATTCGGCTACAAAACGGCATAGTTTTTGTTCTTTCACTGATTTTGAACTTGACCGCAGAGTTCATGAATTAATTACTCATTGAAATTTAGAATCAGAGAGCTGAGAGATTAATCAAGCCTAGCTAATGAAATTCGCTAAACACGTAATTAAGAATCCTTTGTCATGCATTTAATGAAAATATGTAACCAACGAACGATGATCGTAACCGGGGGGTGGGGTGTCAATGGGATATTGCCATCGACGTTACGCTGGCAATGCAAACATTATCAGATAGCCAACGAGAGCTTCAGCCGATGGACCACTTGGAGGTCACGTTTAACTCGCTGGCAAATATTCATTTCTCTTTATAATTAATCTTTTTATCCCAACACCGAGCTGCCAGTACTAGGAAGCTTCGATATTTCTTTTATTTCACCACTTTGAGTAGGAGTTATTCGATCCGTCTTTTGTCAACAGAAACAATCAAAGAATTTCTAACCATCATTTTCTCAATTTCAATACTATACTTATATTTTACTTTTATTCATCATTCATTTAATTTTATTTCTTATTTTTAGTGATGGAGACAATTTTCAAGAGGAAATTAAACTCGGAAGAGACTAAAATCAAGCAATCTTCGCCGACGGTGTATTATTTTTCACTCATTCTATAGCAGCGTCCAAATCTTCTATTTAGTTTGACGATCAATATTAGCAACATGCTTGACATCCATCTTGTTGCAATTAATGTCTGTGATGTACATACGTCATCAAAACTTTAGTTTTAGTTTTAGTTTTTTTTCTTGTTGGCAATTAAACTAAGAATTATAATGAAAATGATACTCACCCAACAAAAAAACAATGCAATGAAATTGAGCTGGAAATTCACATGTCAATTAAGTTCTTTGTACTAAAATAAGAGAGCTTTGGTTACGAACAAGGAATAAATAAACGGGTTTATTTTTGTGATTAATTTTTTTAATGAATTTTATGGTATCTGTAATTAAGAATAACCAGATCATAGTAATGGGGGCCAGCTTTGAAGCTTATTACTTTTATATGTTTATAATTAGATCAAAAGACTTCATTAAATGCTATAAGAAGCAAGCTTGAAAATGAACTTCTAATTCAAGTCGGATTTTTCATTTGGAAATGCAATTAGATATAGTTCTAATCTTGACTTTGAAGCTACTCTTAATGGTTTATCTAAACAATTAATCTCTCAGTTCATAATTAGGTCAATGCAATATTTTAGTTTAGAACAAAGCGGGAAAAGTGTTTTCCTATCAATGGAGGACCTAATATCAAAGAAAGTGGAAATGTTAACCCAGTTAAGATAATATTTTAAAAAATAAAAATTTAATTAATGAATAGTTCTTTTGAATTCAATAAAAATAATTATTAAATGTAAAAAAAAATCTCTAAAATAATAATAAAATAATCTAAATTGTATTTAATTAAAAACTAAAATAAAAATTACCACAATCAAATGATGTGGTTGGCTGTAAAATGATCATTCTCTTAAAAAGTGGAATCATAATTAGGTTGATGATAATGGTCTCATCAAATTGTCCATAACAAGTTTTGTCCCTTAATGGAAAATCCCATTTATTATAAATTATTTTTTTAATTTGTTGCTGAAGGAGAGAGCATTTGCCACACTAAGCAGGAACCATAAAAGAAAGGACCCATTTTCTGCAAGTTGTACGGTTTTTTTTTCTTAAAGCCACTTATTAAATTAAATTGATTCGAATTAATTATAAGTTTATTATTTATAATTATTATATTATAATTAATTAATTATAATTTAAATATATATAAAATTAATTAAAATTTTATAAGTAATTTGCATAATTAAATTTTTATATAATTTTTATTATAATTAAATAATTTTAAAATTATAATAAAAAATTAAGAACTTTAATGCTCTTCGAATTAAATTTCGTTTGTATTATGATGCAAAGAGGAGCCCTTCTTTTTTATTAATAAAAAAATATCCTTTTTTTGTAAAGGTCATTTTTGAGTAAAATATGGAATGTGTTAAATCAGCAAAAAATACATCTTTAAAACGTTTCAAAGCTAAAATTAAACATAAAATATAAATATATCTTTAAAATATATGGTAGAAAAAGAAGAATTCATTTATATTTATTTGTTTTTTATTCTTTATTTTTTTAATTACTTTTATCACTTATTTTTCTAAAATAAAAAAAATTAACAAATAATAAAAAAAACAATAATGAAAGAAACATACCAAATTTAATATATATAATATAATATTTGCAAAAGTCATTATCGTAGTATCGAATAAATTAAATTAAATCCACATAAATTTCTATATATAGAGAGAATAAAAGCATGTGGGCCATATCGTAATTAGGAAATTAATGATTACCAGACTTCCACGTCACTCAACATTTCTCCTTTTTGCAAAGGTTTACAAATTTTTAAAAAGTCCAATACATGAGAGACAGCTAATAAATAAACAATAAATAAAACATTAAATTGCAATTGCAGCAGCAGTTGTTTCCCAACGATTCAAATCAGTAAAACTAATCACTATATCTAATAAAAAAATTATTTTTGTACTGGCTGCATAAATTAAGAATCCAACCCAATATCGTACTATTATTATTATTCTTTTATTAGATCTAATTAATTAATATTTACAAGTGTTAGTAAAAATTATTTTATTATTATTTTAAAAATATTTAAATATTAATAATAATACCACATAATATTTATATAAAAAAACTCCAAAGATAACATATCATAATTCTAAAAAATATTAGCTTTAATATGTAACCTGCTCAAATTGCTTTATTTACTTATATTTATTTATTTATTTTTGCTTGTGAAGGACACTTCACAACTTTGAGAGGAGGCAAGCTTTTTCATCATAACGAGATTGAACAACTTCCTTTTCGAGCTTTGAAATGATCAAATGTTGAGATACGACAATTGAAAATTATCTTACACTGTTCTCCATTTATGAATATGCCAAAAGATTGTTGATTATTGGAAATATTATTTCATGTATCAAAATATTTTATATTTTTTTTGGAGAAAATTTTAAGATTGGTTAGGTACTGTTTGGTGGGTAATAGATTTGGAAGGCAAGATTTTTTCTTTTAAAAAAATAATTTTTGGTTACGTTAAAAAGTTTATAAATATAAAAGCTTTTATAAAGTTAAGTACGAGAAAAAAAATGTAAGGAGGTTAGCATGATTTACTGTAGCACCCATAGGACCATTGACATGTGCGTTTGAATAATTGATGTGAAATTCAAGATTATCAGTTTCGTATTGTCTGGTACATACATATTTTAAAGTACAGTAAAATATAGAGGCTTTAAAGTATAGTGAGGTGGATAATAGTTAATTTTATTTTTATTTTTATTTTAATTTGTATCGATTATATTATTAAATATGAGTTTATTTTAATTGTATTAATTCAATATAATTGTATTAATTGATATATAATATATGATATAAAATTTTTTGAATTGAATTTTAAAGAGAGTATTATATATGAGTTTGAATTTGAAAGAAGACATAAACTATTCAAGATATTATGATAATTTAGGCAAATTTTGCAACAAATTGCAGTGGATGTCTATAATTTAAGTATTTTTCATTAACATCTAATCCTCTTACTTATTTTCATTTTAAAGATTTAGTTATTTATTAACTTTATTTTTCAACATAAATGCACCTTATATATGATTTCAGAATTTTATTGAATTTTATAAGTCTTCATAAATCAAAATTTTTGGTAATATATACAACAGATTATATTTAATTTTCCCCACAAAAATTGACAAATCAATCTCCGAAGTTTGGAACAAAAGCCACGTTTCCAAACCTTGTTTTGTTTGCAAATGCATATATATATATATATATATATATATATATATAGAATTTGATTATTGGCTCGAAAGCCACGTTTAAAACACCCAAACGCAACGTTGAAAGTGCCATGGTAAAAAGGTGACGAGGGTCAAAAGAACAAGGGACCAGACAGCCTAAGGGCAAAGGCATCTCAAAACCCCAGAAAAAGCCTTTGTGCTGGAAAAAGGCAGCAGATTGTGGGAAAAAAAGGTAGGTTTATGAGCACATGGCCATTCATAGCAATTTGGGGTT
>JBBYHM010000008.1:1569628-1586867 GCA_038381775.1 Adansonia rubrostipa | reverse complement strand
TTAAAAAATATTTTGGAGGAAAATTCCAATCAGAGCTGTATGTATTTTTCAATTGGAAATGTATTATTACTGGGCATGGTTAGGTAAGGTGATTTATGTATGCATTTTGATTTTTTATATTTTAAATATTTATATTCATATTAAATAAATATTTAAATATAAAAATAAAAAATTTAAAAAAAATTTAAAAATAAATATAAAAATAAAATCTTTAAATATATAAAAAATTTAAAAAAAATTATATATAAATATAATAAAATATACTAATATTAAATATTCACTCGAATCTAAATCAAGTAAGATTTAAACAGTGGTGTCAGACGGAGAGAAATGATGAGCTCGAAAGGCCAGTTTTAACTGTCTACTTGTTGTATTACGACACTTAAACAAATTTTCTATTTTTAATTTATTTTATGCTACTGAGAGTTTAAATCTGCCGCCTTAATTTTGCTGGAGTCAAAGAATCTTCGATACACAGAATCTTCCTGTCAATTTGCTGTGTTTTTTTTAAGCTATGTAGTGAATAAAAGGACTAATTAGCATAATTTATTTCTCTTTTTTTCTTCATTAATATTAAATACAATTAAGATAATATATTTAATAATATATAAAATTTTAAAATATTTAATAATTTATTTTATATTTTTATATACGTATGATAAAAATACGAAATGACACGTCAAGGTAAACCAATTCTGACAAAAAAAAGCATATAATCTGTTTTTATTTTTCCTCCTCCACCTAAGTTATTGACTTAAGTTTATAGAAATTAGATTTATATATACATATATATATTTATATAATATAAAATAAGGAAAAACATTGATATATTATCTGACATGTTTACTTCTAAAAACAAAGACTCAACAACATGTTTGAATCACCTTTCTTTTTCAGCTACGTATTGATACAATTATATGATATAAATATAATATAAAAAATAATTTAAATATAATATAATATAAAAATATTATTAACTAGATAAAAATATATAAAAATATTAAAATTTATATAATATAAATTAATAATATATTAAAAATTTTTATTTATATATAATATTTTAAATATGATTATATGATAAAAAAAATTACAAAAAGCTGATGGTGATGGACCGAAGCTGATTATTTGGAAGCGAGCTACTAGCAAGCCAATAACCCAATACTATCGATGCTTATAGGTAAGAGAATTTGGGCTCCTAACCCATTTATAATTCTTGGAGAATGGAGGGTTGGCCCACCATCCAGCAAGAGTTTGGGTAAGGTTACCAATTAGGCCTTAAAAAAATGAAAAGATGGGCTCCATGGGCTTAGATTTTTAGACCAAAAGCTACCTACTAAGCCCTATTTACACATCGTACCTTGTAGAAGTATTATCTAACCAAAAATAGAAAACTATGCACATCTTCGAGTGACAGCCTCGGAGAATGTGCTTGTGTTAAAAAATATATATACATATATATATATTTGATGTAAGCATATGGCAATACGCGGAAAAGACGTCATAGAGACCGATTATAACATTGAATCCGGTCATATTAGCAGGGCAAGTAGTTCCATGACCCAACGGAAGACAAATTCGACAAGAGTCGAATTCAGTTCTCGTACTCAGCTGGGAATCCTCCTGTTCACTGACATGAAATTGGAGTACCAAAATGGAAGTAAAAGAACAATATTCTTGAAGACCAATGGAGACAGGAAAGATTAAGAACAGCATCCTTGGCTTTTCCAAGTTCTAAGCACGAAAAAAAAGAAAAAGAAAGCAGAAGAAGAAAATACCTCCTAAAGTTGATATGATTAGATTCTAAACTGCTTCTTATCGATTAAGTTTGTGGTTGATGTTTGTATAGACTTTTCTGCTTAGTTTTTCCAGCAAAATGAGTGATGGAATCTTTTCTAAAGGTCACTTGACTATACATTTTGGCTTGATATACTGTTGAGCTCAGCTTTCCAATCAGTCAATCCTTTCAGAGACCCACTTGGGAAGACTTTTTCAAGCACAAGATGACAAATTTATTTCTCTCTTTTGATTTTTGATCAAATAGCAGTTGTTTTAGTTTTAAGAACAATCTTTTAACAAGAACTTTCCATGGTTTTAACAGGAATCTTCAAATCTGCAAAAAGTTTGTCAAACGGAATTTATGTTTGAATGATTTCAACATTTAAAAGTTCAAATTTCAATCTCAAAAAGAGATTTCTGGCATTTGTTCATCTTTCCAGATGGAGTTATAAGCAGATTGTATGGGGTTTGCTGTGCTACAGAGTTCCATTATTCTCTACATGATTTCCCTTGGGAAAATATTTCCCAAATTCTCCATCAAGGATCAAACCAGGTTCAAACAAATCTGCAAATGAATCATTTCATTTACCTTCGAGAGTCTACAGTACAAGAACCAGGCCTGTCACATAAGAACAATTACTATGTTATTCAAACACAAGTATGAATATCAGATACGTATATGTGTCTGATACGACATGTTCGATTGAATGATCATATCTATGTACTCATGTTTAAATATATGTTAAATACGAGCGTTAGGTATTGATACTTAAAAAAGAAATATTAAAAAGTCGGAGCATTATATAACAACTATGCCTAGCCTAAGCCTAGAGAAAGTGTGAAACCATGAACATTTGAGTACTTCGGATCCATATTTTAATGTACCAGATGCTTTTGCCTTAGACAACATGTACAACTGCTAGCTTGTCCCTTAAGTTACATTTGCTTTTCCAAAGTCTAGAAGGCATCAATAATTTAGATTCAGACCCCACTTCTGTACAAATGGTCTGTTTTTGACTAAGGTAAGTTTAAGATTTTAGCTCTTTCAGGAGAGATTAATTATCCATATTGCATAGGTTTTGACAACCTTGAGTTAAATGTCTTCAAAGAAGCAAGCAATTTCTTCTATTTTCTTTTCTCCAGCAAACAATTAATATGGCCTGAAAAGGGTACCAGATGCTAGATTCGACATATTAACTTGCTAGATGCCAATCTTTTAAAAATGATTGCATGAATCAATCGAGTTAAACTCGGTTTGAGACTATTGCCACTTCCTATGATCACCATGAATAATGTGGTATCGAACATAAAAGGTGATATATTTACAGCAATACCATACAAAAGAAGCAGATATAGAAGGGGGTCCAAAGAGTCATGGTACCCCAACAAAAGAAGATGGAAAAAGAGAGAGATAAGAGATGACGAGGTACAAGTTTTCTCAAAGCCTTAGAAGTGACACAGACATTAAACACTTCAGAAAAAAATAAAGGAGTACTGGATTTAGGCCAAAGCAATGTGTGTCAAGATATGGAATGCCTCCGATCTTTGCTTGGTCTTGTTCGACCTCTGCCCCCGGAAGGTGAAACTCCATCAGCCCGGACGAAAGGGTAAAGCCGTCCGAGTTTCTTAGAAACCGAATTCATAAATGATTTTCTAGGCAAAGGAGGCTTATCAGATGATGGCAGAATGTTTCCCATAGGACTGCTTGCTGCTGATTTTACTGATGTCGATTTTTCGATTTCTTTCAATCTCATTTTCATTTTAACTAGCTCTAGTTTGAGGTCCTCATTCTCTCTTTTTAAGCTGGAAAGTTCATCTGAAACTGGGTGGATATCAGTGGGGTATAAATTCACCCTGGAAGAAATGGCTGGTGATTCTCCGCTTGACATGCTTCCATTCATGACATCTCGAAGGCGTTGCTGCTCGTAGTAAAGAACTTGAACCACGGTCTGGACAGGAAGACGGTCGTTTTGAGCAGCATGAGCGCAGGCCTCCCGAGACAGTTTCTGGCAATCCATTAAGCTGCAAACTTTCTTCCTCTCTAAGTCAGTTATAGTAGGGTGAGCCTGTTAATTATCATCAAAAGATGGATTGAAAAGACAGCATTCAATAAAGGAATATATTTTGTGGCTCAAAAAGATCTTAACATTGCAAATTATATTGGGAAGTTACGAATCATGATAGTAGTAATGCTATCCGCTCAAAGTCTTGAAATAGCTAGATAATAACAGTAAATTAAGGCATTACAGGGTTGCAAATGGTAATTAATTTAATATGTATGGCATATGGAGCATGAATGGCGGTAGGAAATGGTATTCTAATTTGTATTCATATACGCATAGAACATATGTAATAAGTCTAACTAATCATAATTATTGAAAGAGTAAAAAGAGAAGTACCTTAAGGTAGATATCAATGGCTCTATACATCCCATCCTCTGTTACCCTCGATTGTTCTGGAATGAGTTCACCAACACTGATGAATTTCGAGACAGATAGATTACGATCAGTTGCTATTTCGGCTAGGTAGCTCTCCATTAGTTTTCCCACCCTTTCCATGTCACTAGGTGGAGGAGAAATGTACTCATCTTCTTCTTTGTGCCCGAAATGGCTACCTTCAGTTTCGTATTCAAGGAAATTCATCATGATCCGCTGCACGGTGTCCACATCGAACAATGTATCCCCAGTAAAAGAATAGGCAGGAATTAAGAGATCATCCAAAACAGCTTGTCCTAAATGCAAGGCCATCCTTTTCTCCAAATCAAGTCGACAAGCAACAGTTGTTTCAAGGTAGATTGCTGCACGAAGCAGTACTGACAGAAAGCTTACGGACATTGCGTTTTTCTCCCTTGGCAGAAGACTCACTATGGTTTCCAACACGACCCTCTTCTCGTGTTCTTGCCGTGGCTCGATTTTCTTCCTCCCTTTTCCGAATATTTCCTGCATGAGAAAAGGAGTCTGCACTTTTTAGACATTAAGCATATCTGGTAAAGAAGTCAATTATGTTGGTATGGAATCTCACCAAACCTCTAAGAGCTTTCTGTGCATAAAGCATAAGCACAGGACCGAGAGCATATTGTTTAAATCCTCTTGCTATCATGGCAATCAGAACCCGTTGGAAGATGTCAATTCTAAGAACAGCTAAATCTTCAGCCCACCAATCGACAATAGATTTCGAGTTAGAGATTGTTGAAGAAATCGCACTATCATTGCCACTCTCAGACCTGCCAGACATACAAAACTGGCTCTCTTTGCAAGCTAGATAGGCTATTGCGTCTATGCACCGGCCCACCAATTTAACCTCCTCCGCGATCGGGAGGAGGCTTTCCGACATATGTAAAACAGATACTGCTCCTGCTAGGCTCTTAAGTGCCACTTCATTCAAGTAGGCTTCCGTTCTTCCCACAAGGTTCCCGACCGCATAGTCCTCGGTCATCTGAAGATAATCCGCGGCACATCTTAGCATGGCAATGTTTTCGGTGCTTATCTCGAAATTGATCCCATAACAGAATTTAGCAGCAAGTTCAAAAGATTCTGCTCCTCCAGGAACATTGGGGATTTCTATGACTGAAAGATCAGCATCATTGGATTCCGATACCACTTTCCTTATGTATCCACACTTAGAGACTAATGGAAACTGCAATTCAAGTCGGAAAAAGTACGTTCAAAAAAAGTGCACGATTTTTTCACTGATGAAACTAGATCAAGACGCTAAATTCTTTCTACTTCTCAACGTTTGTTTGCTTTGTCGAGACAATGATGCAATTAAGCCTCCATGGTTCTTGGAACCATGGCTTCTACATGCTGTCAAAATATACATGATGTTGTTGTTTTTTAATGAATGGAAATAGAAATCAAAACGTTTCAAAAGGAATACGTGAATTAAAGTACTTGAATTCTACCTTATGCAGTGAAAAAGAAGCTCCTCCAACTTGAACTGTGACATCACTTGGAATCTCCTGAGAGAAAATCCTGGAAAAAAGGATTAAGTTATCAACCTCAGTTTCCTTAACATTTTTTTTTCCTTCTTTTTTCCTATCCCTGCTTATGAAAGAAAAAGGTAATAATCATACCACTCGCTGGTTCTCTTCATGGCTGTGGATAGAAGCTCCTTTTTAGAGGACATGTTAAGACTCGCGGGTGCAGTTTCTTCCTGATCAAGATCCACAATGGACGAGAGTCAAGGAACTTCAACATGATCTTATCTGCATCTCCATCACATCAGACATAATGAGAACCTAGGAATAGAGAAATTCTAATATGGTGCTTTATAATTTTCAAGGCGAAACTTAAAACAAAAAAAAAAGGGGTTCCACTAATAATGAGAATAGAAGCTCAAGCTGAAGCTCTCATTTCAGCCTTACAAACAATCATCAGAATTTGTGAATTCCCAAAACTAGGCCTCCCAAAGGAAACTAGAGTACAGTCTAATACTACAAGGCGTACAACATTTAAAATGAGTGGCATTTTGGGTATCAGTAGAATGAAATTAGGTGATAATATAAGAAGATAGATGAAGATAATAGTGTGTGGCGTGGGTTTTAGGGAGTTTTGTTAAAGAGATGAGATGGCTTCATTTTCCTTGGCGGCTAAAGATGTAAAGAAGCTTCCACGTGTGAAACATTCCCATCCACCAAAAAAAAGCCTTCCATCTTCTGTTTCTTCGTTGATTTTCTCATTGCACGTTAAACTTAGCTTTCAAAACCTAACCTGTTTGGCTCAGAAGGAAAAACGGAAATGTAAAAGAAGATTAAAGGGATTTGCTTAACTAGGTCTTTATTTCAACTTAGATGGCGCTCTGGGTTGTTAATCTTTTAGTTCAAAAAGAACGTTGAAAATTAGTGTCTTGACTTTCTTGCTTCAAATCTTCATCACAGTGCAACAATAGTTAAGATTATGGACAAAAAATTGTTCCAGGCTGGTTTTCAAGGCGTCAGATTGACACTCAAAAAGTCTGGCCCTGCGATAATTGGGGAAAAACATCTGTTTTACTTGTGAGTTACAACTTGTTCACCACATTAACTACTGTCCAATGTATCCAATCGGCAATAGCATGAAGCTTTAGCTGAGAACATATGCTGATATTTAAATTTCAAGTCCACTGGAGGTCATCTGATTTTTTTTTTTTTTTTGGTTCTTACAAAGGATGCCATAATTAGAAAAAAAAAATTATGTACGTTAGGATTCAAACGACAATTAAGATCCGGGTCTACCTTGATTGTTTTTACCGTGGAAGAAAGAGATGTTTGATTAATAAGAAAATGGAGTAGGTTTTGGATGCCAAAATAAGAGCAATTCTTTCGGATCAATCTGTCCCTACCTTAAGACTCATCACCTTTTTAGATGGCAGCAGATAACTGGGTTTCATGGTCTTAACATACAAAGTTTTCAAGTTACAAAAATGAAGATAGTTCAACAGTATATTTCATTTTCTCAATTAATGAGGTCCTTAAAAACTCAATGAAAACATCTCATCTCTCTTGTACCTATCTATCAGTGATTTCCATCTGTTTCACTCAATTTACGGGTCCCCTTCCTAACGTTGATGGTTCATTGAGACAGAAAAATTTATCACTTTGATCTTACGATTTGACATCCCAAATCCCAGTATCTCACTCGGGTTTATAATTCATATTCATTTCACAGATAGCTCTTCCGGCCCCATCCATTGGACTTCTTGGTTATACAATTACATTAAAAGGATTTTTGTATTTAGTCGCAGGCAATTCTCCAGTCCGTCGCCTTTGGTACCATTTTCAACTACTTTGACAAAACACTGAGAAAAAAAGGGTGAGTAGGGCTGCTGCGGTTTTAAGCTGGATTTGAGAATAAGTGTCAAATATGTTCGATACGAATATATTTAATTTTTTTAAATTTTTTCTTATATTTAAAGATTACATCCTGCACCAAATAAGAATGTATTACACATGAACATTTTAAAGAAAAATGAAAGAGAGGTCCTAATTTCCATAATTCATACAAAATTCCTAATGCATAGACCCCATCGAAGTCATTCTATCTAGGGGTGAGCATAAGTCGGTTCAAACCGACTTAACCGATGGAATTAGATTAATTCGGTTCGATGGTTATGTCGTTTTTTATGTCAGTTTATTTTGATTAATTCGATCGGTTATCGGTTAGTAAAATTATTAATCGAATTAACCAAACTTTTAATATTTAATATTTAATATATATTAATAGCTCAGTTAAACCCATTCCCAAATCAAATATACAACCATTAGTTCAAAACCCAATAAACCGATTTGACCGAACTAACCGACCAAACTGATCGAAATTTAGTTAGTTCAGTTAATTCGGTTATGGTTAAAAATGTCGGTCGGTTCGGTCGGTTCCTCTAGCTAAATCAGTTAATTCGGTTTGAAATTTTTTTTGACCGAACCGACTGAATGCTCATCCTTTCTATCTGCTACCTAGGATTAATTCCGTGGCAGTATTGATTCTTTGTGCAGTCCAGTTCAAGGAAACACCAAAACTTGAGTAGTAAAGGTCACTTCCATCATGTTCATGGGAAACAACACAGCACCATAGTTACAGGAAAACATTTACAGGTTAAAAAAGGGTTGCAAAATCCTGATCCTGTGCCTGTCACAACATAAAACAATCGAAATAACCTGGTGGAAGTCTTTATAAATTGGACTGTAGAGATAATCCCATAATGGGGGGCCGGTGGGGAGGTAATTCACCAGGGAATGCAAAAGTTGAAGGTAAGTAATTATCTGGTAAATGGCATATTGATTTCTTGAATAATCCTTGGCTATTACTTGAAAATTCTGGCCATATCAATTGACACTATTGAGGGGGGACTCCTATATGCAGCAGATGAAAAGGTTCCTAGAAGCAGTGTGAGAGATAATGATTTCTTATTGGGTGGGAGTGGTGTGTGGGGTGGGGGGTGGTAAGGGATGCCAATCTTTGCCAGAGGAAGAACCAAAGAAAATCAAATGCATGCAAAATTCTGCAGCTAGCAAGCAACAGTACTTTTACTAGATATATACTGTGACAGGTTTTAACAGGCCCACAATGAAAGCAATGATTTTCAACCCTTAGTTCGCTTATTTTTTTTTAAATATTTATATCTAGTATTTATTTTGATATATATTTAAATGTTAGTATAGAGATAATTTTTAAAATTATTTTAAAATATAATTTTTTTAAAATTAAATATATTTATTTTAAATATATACTTATATTTATACTCAAAAATTAAATCTGAATAATATAAATTTTAGAATTTAGGACCGAGAATTGGATTCCTTCTGAGTTGGGATCCACAGATTTCAGAAACCTCTGAAAACGAGGCGAGGCAATCTGTTTGTATAAACACCATCTTTTTCCTCCTACCACTTGTTGATCTGGGACATGTCACCTCAAGCTAGCATCTGTCTCCATATTCACTTTAATTCCATGAAAAAAAAAAAAAACAATTTGCCTGAACTTCCAGCCACAGAAACAATGGTGAACCTCTCAAAAAGAAAAAAAAAAAATACCCATGCTGGCCAATAGCCCTCAATACCATCAAAGGTCGTCCCCATCCCATGTGCTTGGTCTTATAATAGGTTAGTAGGTAAATCAACCTTTAAACTATACTCCTTTTAATCGTATTGGATAAATTTAAATTTTACTTTTATAATCGCAATGTACTTCGTAGGAATTCCTGAAAGTCTCTTCAGCTGATGCTTTATGCACTTCCAGGTATAATAACATCATAAAATCCAGGCCAGCTGATCGAAAATTTCAAACTATCCTAGCTATATAGGCAAGATACCGATCAAGATTTAAATACGCATGAAAATTATGATAAAAACCCAGGTGTTTTGCGTTTAATTTAAAAGCTCATGCTTGTTAAGATTTCCCTTAATGATGTGCAGATAGTTCCAACACACAATAGAACTTGTCAAATAAGAAGAACCCGTAAAAAAACAGGGGATATAGTGGTGATGATTAAGACATTACTGTGACAGAAATGCAAACAGTTGATCATGATCGATCAGATTAAACAAAAAAAAAGGGGGGAAACATATATTGAAATTATCCATATAATTGTGGTAGTCATCATTCGTACAAACTGGAAAAATGCGTTCTTTTCGAAGCTGGTCAAGAAGAAAAAAAGCAAGATGGAATAATTAGTACCGTGTAATCGGTTGGTTTGGAAGGTTAATGCTGAAAATTCGAAAACTGACTTTAGTAAGAAAAATAATTGAAGTTGACTGACCTCATTTACACAATAAACAAATAACCAAACCGACATAGATCGGTTGGTTTTTCTGATTAGTACGATTATTTCTGTTGGGTTATGAATTCGATCATGAGTGGGTAACTAGCTATGAATTTGGGTCCGGACTACTGGTTTAAATTTTATATTATATTATAAATATATTAAAACAATATATAATATGTTATGATATATTAATATAACATATACAAGTCAGTTTAGTTTTATATTGGACTAATAGCAAACCGACTGACTTAAGCAATTAAAACCAATACACCAAACCCACATAGGTTAAAACCGAACCGATTAAACCGGCTCAAGTCGGATTTAGTCAGTTGAGTAGGATTCAACCGACTTTTGGTCACCCTTTGGAATAATCACAAAAATTATTGTCTCAATTTCCTTCATCATAATCACCATGAGAAGAAACTATTGGAGAATGATTAAAAAAAACGTAGAAAATTTAATTGTATAGTCAAGAAAAAGACTGAATTTTCCAGCATTAAGCCAAAACACAATGATGAAGCTAGATGGAAGATTTGAGGCCATTTTTATCAAAGGAAAAAGACTCCCCTAAAACAAGCAAAATACAACATATATGTATTGTGTTACATAACATAAGCTTTGGTTTTTGGTCTTTGTCAGGTCTTTCGCAACAAATTATACATGTAAGAATTTACGACCCCCAATAATTGCCAAGCAAGTCTGAGACTCTAGAATGTGGACAGAAACGAAAATCATTGAAGAAAATCTTGGATTAAAAACTAGGCTTTGATTTCGAGCTATGGATTTATGTTATTTGTTGCTGTCATGTTGATGGTGGGGTTTATTAGGGTCTAAAAATTCCAGCAGCTAAGAGTAGAGGAAGTCACGTCAAGTTTCAAAAGAAAACCCCCATGTGAGAGTGATCAGTCTCATGTCGGCCAAGCAAACAAAAAGAAAAGAAAAAAAAATGATAATAAATCAACATTCAAATTATAAGGAAAATCTGGTAAATTGCGAGATTTGGAATCATGGAAAATTGTGATTAAAGGGCTTGTTGATGTCTTTTGCTGGTCGTGCTGGTTAAGTTATCGGAAAATGGTTGAAAAAGGTTTACAACATTTGAGAAGACAAAAATAAAATTTTCGGGACATTTTTTAAAGTCAATAAGGTTTAAAGAATAGTATGAAAAGTAAATTTGATATAATTTTTATAGATTTAGTGTAAGTTATAGTTTAAGAATAATAAAAAAAATTATAAATTATAAATTATAAATTTTAAACTTATTAAATTTATTATTTTTAAATAATTATATAAATTAATTAAATTAAATTTCGAATTTATTTTTAGAATATTTTTATTATGAGGTCGCCGAGTGTCTCACTGTAATAGTCCATGACTGTAAACTTCTCTTTTGGGCCTTGATTTATTTGAACCCGCCGTTGTTTGTTCATTGTTCAAAGGTCCACCCAAGCCATATAATAAGCGCACTTTTTGAATTGGTGCGTGAGCTATATTTTTTAAGCCTTTAGTTGGGTATGTCCATTGGTCCTTAAATTAAATTTTTTCCCCATAAAATACATTTTCTTTATTTTGCATTTGCAATTTATATTTTTATATTAGTAAAAAAATAATATTTTAATTTTAAAATAAAAGTTTAAGCCTATTAATGGGTTTAGGCTTTTAACTCTTCAAGATGAAACAAAGTAATGCAATTATAATCAACATCCAAAGAGTTAAAATCCAAACCATATGTTTGCAACCAAAAACAAAAATGCAATCCCTATCTTCTTATATTTTATTAAATAGTTAAATTCAAATTTGGTGCTGTCTATGAAAAACGATAAGTCATAGACTCATGATTGAAATTTCATTCAGGTATATAAATAAATAACTCCAAGTTACTCAATCTATAAAGTGGTAACTTGCCCACTCGACTTACATGAAACTTGAAATATAAACATGTTCACTCGATCTACGACTTATATTGTGACAAACTTGCTCACTCAATTTATGACTTACACAGTGGCAAACTTGTCTACTTAATTTATGACTTACACAGTGGTAATTTACCCACTCGATTTAAAACATAACTTGTCCACTTGACTTATACAGTTCATAGCTTTGCCTGGGGGTTAGTGTTGGGGTAAAAGAACAATCCCACGTCAGTTAGTCAATGATATGGATTGTGGCTTGTAAAGCAAGGCTACCCTTTTCCTATTGAGGCGTCTTTTCTTAAAAGGTAAAATCGTAAAAATAATCTATACACTGCTCTAAAACAGATAATACTTCATAGTGAACACAATCTAATAATTTTTGCATCAACAAAATTCAAAAAACACATCGTGATCTTCTTAGTTGCTATGTTAAATTATTTAATCAAGGGACCTTGAATTTTGTTTTTGTTCACTTGAACAAGTAACTCTTTTAAGGTATGGATTTTTTTTGTTTTGCTTTTTTATAGTATTCGAAATTAGATTTGATAACTTATGAAATGTTATACTATATATTTTTATATCAATCCTAGAAATAAAAATAAAATAAATTATTAAATATATCAAAATTTTATAATATAGATATATGATATTGAATTTTTAATATTAAAAAAAAAACACCGTAATTAATGAAAACCTCTATGCATAAAAAAAATCCAACCATCCTTTCCTCATAAATATTGCATTTTTTTGTCAAAATATCTTTTTTTTAATGGAATCATACCTCACTGAGAATTTGAATTTGAATATTTACAACTCCAATTATTCGGAAATTAAAAATAAAAAAATGCAAAATACCAAATGACCAATCTAGTGAACGACGTCGTAAAAGTGGGAAGACGTCTTAGAAGAGGGAAAGATAGAAAAACACAACGAAAATATCTCCCTCGCCGGAGATAGTGTACTACAAACAATAAGCTACGCTTCTTCACCTTATCCAAACCCTTCGTAAAACCCCTGCAAACAAGCCCCCTTCTTCAATGGCAACGGAAGCCAAAATCTCCATTTCCCGCTATCAAACACCTTAAGGCAGATGCTTCAATCTTTTTAATTCAACGAATTCTTCAATGGAACTCTCCTCAGCTCTTACACCCTTCTCAAAAAAGCTCTCCGAAATCTCATTCTCTTCATCCCTCTCTCCTTTCCCACTTCAACTCCACCAAAAGCCATCAAAGCCCAAAAATCTCCGTATTTTCGCTGTTGCTGTCGACCCATCGCAAGAACTTCCCAGAAACAGCCCGCAAAGACTCCTAAAAGAGCTTGCCCAGCGTAAGAAGGCGACAGCTCCGAGGAAAAAAGTGCCCCCAAAAAGGTTCATACTAAAACCTCCCCTTGATGACAAAAAATTGACAGAAAGATTCCTAAACAGCCCACAGTTATCATTAAAACAGTTCCCTTTGTTAAGTTCTTGCTTGCCTTCTTCAAAGCTTAACAATGCTGACAATACTTGGATAGACGAGTATTTGCTTGAAGCTAAGCAAGCTTTGGGGTACCCTTTGGAGAAATCCGAAGAATTGGGAGATGATAATCCGGCGAAACAGTTTGATACTTTGTTGTATTTGGCGTTTCAGCATCCTTCTTGTGAAAGGACTAATGCCAGGCACGTTCGGTCGGCCCATTCCAGGCTTATGTTTTTGGGACAGTATGTACTGGAGTTGGTTTTGGCGGAGTTTTTCTTGCAGAGGTATCCGAGGGAGTCGCCGGGACCGATGAGGGAAAGAGTGTTTGCTTTGATTGGGAAGAGGAATTTGCCTAAGTGGATCAAAGCTGCTAGCTTGCAGAATCTAATATTTCCTTATGATGATATGGATAAGTTGATTAGGAAAGATCGGGAACCGCCCGTGAAGTGAGTTTTTCTTCTGTTTATAATTTGATGAATAATGTGCATAATAGATATTGTTGTGTAGTATTCATAAATCTATTAAGTGTTATACATTAAGATTGACCTTGGTAGAACATTAGGGCAGGTCATCTGTTGGTATTTCAAGTTCCAATATGTGGAATAAATCTATATTTTCATCAGAAATGAGGTGTTGAATTTTCATTTTCGCAATCAGTGCCCTTAACTTTAGTATACATGGCATAGAAATAGAACCATTGAAGGCATCTTGCCTTTAGCTATGATGTTTTGACCTGTCTTTTAGTTGCCTATGGCTGTTGTACCTTCTAAATGTCGTTATATAAGTAGAAATTTAGTTTCTTGAATCCATGCTAGGTTAATTCAGGACTGAATCCTATTCTTTTTAGTATTTAGTTTGGACTTTGAATGCTGTGGTTTTGGCTAGCTAGGTGTCAATTTGCGATAGGCATATTCTTCTTTTGTTCTTGTGGCTGGCCTCTTCCTGATTTGCTGCCGTTTCTGCATAGCATGTGATAAAAATAAGACTACCCATGCTTTTAGGAAAATGATATGCACGCAACTGGAATTTAGCTGCTTGGCAATTGCAGCTGCACTGCACAATCATATATCTTGGATATTACTTAGTTGAAGCCCGAACTTGCTCAAACATTCTGTGTCTTGGCAAGTGCTGGACTAGGTTTGTTGTGTGCTCTAGTTAAAAGAGAAACCGAGTCAAATTGGAGCCATATGATAGGACTGCTGTGATAATAAGGTGACTGCAGTAGGATATGGCTGCCACCATTATTATGCATATTCTTTGTTATCTCGCTAGTGATGAAGCAACCAACGATTCTTGTATTTTTTGGCACCAAACATGCTCTACTAGACATTTTTTAAATGCTTTACTTTGTGAAGTTGAGAAAGGGGTCTTGCACATTAAACAATTCATTGACTATGATATTTTTTTTTGTTATGATGTATAATATATTGAAGAGATAGTTGGGTGATCTATATCCCACAAGTTTAAGTTGATTGAAGATGTCTTAAATTTCCTATTTGTAACAACAAATTGCATGGCTAGAATAACATCAGGATGGGAAAGGCCCGAAAGCTCAGAAGTTACGAAACTCTGCTAATATCGGTGTCAAAAAATGTCAGGGTCTGGGTAGGAGAGCCAATGGTTACCTTGTACTGCAGTAGTTTGGTGGCTGATATATACCTCGCAGTTTGATAGGTAATATGTGCCACTAAGCCTTGGCTTAACTGGCAGGAAGTGTTAGCTTTCGTATGAGAAACAAGTAAGTGTCGATAGGTATTGTCATGCTGCATGTATGTACCAAATACAAATGAGCATCTTGAAAGCTCACACATCTCAATGCATCATCGGGTGGTGACGTTGTTTGTGAGATATCTGTAATCGACAAGCTGCAAATTTATATCGGCTGCTAATTTAAGTTCTTATGGCCAGGTCTGTCTTTTGGGCTTTGTTTGGGGCAATATACTTATGTTTTGGTATGCCAGAAGTGTATCGTGTTCTTTTTGAAGTATTTGGAATGGATCCAGAAGCTGAAGACTGCCAGCCACGGTTAAGGAGACAACTTGAAGATGTAGATTATGTTTCTGTTGAATTCGAAGGGAATAAGCTCAGTTGGCAAGATGTGGCTACTTATAAGGCAAGCTTTAATTTTTTTACCCTTCATTTGTAGATAGCTTATTGGTTAACATGGAAAACTGTAAGCAGGGAGGCAAAATAAAAGAAAATAGATGGAGGAAAGGGTTTTGTTTTAATGCAACATTTCTCTGTACAGGAGCCTGGATAAGCATTTCATTCACATTGATATTACAATGAAACTTAACCTAATTCGTTTTTCTTACAGCCGCCTGAAGATGCCCTTTTTGCACATCCGAGGCTATTCAGGGCTTGTGTTCCACCAGGTATGCATCGGTTTCGGGGAAATATCTGGGATTATGACAGCAAACCGCAAGTTATGCAGGCATTGGGATACCCCTTGGCAGTTAAGGATAGAATTCCAGAAATGACTGAAGCCAGGAACATCGAACTTGGACTTGGGCTACAGGTAATTTGTCAGTTTAGTCTTTCATGAATGTATATTGCATGTATTTTCGTATCTATGTTTGCTTGTTTTGTTCTCATTCTCTAGATCCAAGACATTATTTACTCATCTTTCTCCTGTTTGATTCCTCACGTGTTGTTTCATTGATCCTATTACAGCTTTGTTTTATGCATCCATCAAAGTACAAGTTTGAGCATCCTCGGTTTTGCTTTGAGCGGTTGGAATATGTTGGCCAAAAGATCCAGGTAATGGTTTTTGCAATGTTGAACATATGCTTTGGCCTGTTCAAGCAAACAATACTAAACCTGTATTTCCTTTCTATTAGTTGATCGACACACTGAAGAAAAAGAAGGATATATAGGTAAAAAGATCTTTTTCCGGTAACTCAATCTGATACAGTTTTCTGTTTTTGAATCCTTTAGGATCTTGTCATGGCTGAGAGGTTGCTGATGAAGCATCTAGATGCCCCCGGAAGATGGCTACAAGAGAAACATCGCCGCATTCTTATGAACAAGTTCTGCGGGAGGTATCTGAGGGAAAAATATTTGCATCGTTTTATCATCTACTCGGAGCAAGTTCAAGATGCCTACGAGCACAATCGGAGACTCAGAAACCCGGCCACAACTGCCGTTCAACAAGCTCTTCATGGTCTTTCTTACACTGTTTATGGGAAACCAGACGTGAGGCGCCTCATGTTTGAGGTTTTCGACTTCGAGCAAATTCAACCAAAATCTGTGTAAAATTTATCTGGGAGACTTAACTGAAATGAAAATCCATCATTTTTTGTACCCTTGAATCATACAATGAATTATATCACAACTTGTTTGATTCGACTGCCCATCTCAAATAATACTAACACTCACATTTCTGAGTCATCTTTTGTGCCTTTGTCGAAGTATTAAAAATCCTTTTCTGCTCCAAGGTTGAAAAGATTGGTATACAAATTTGGATTTATAGTTTTTAATAATGATATAAAAAATTTTTTTATTTATCTTTTAAATTACTTTAAATATTTTTAAGGTATATATGAGTATAAATGAGATTTATTCAAAAGTTAAATAATTTATTAAATTTAATTCGAGTTGAGCATGAATTTATTTTTTTTTAATTTAGGTGACAGCAATTAGAATTCAAATTTAAATTTAAAATTTTTTCCACCTGATTTATATATAATTTAGTATATAATATTCAAGGAAAGTAAACGTATAAATCTTTGAAAACTTTCCTCCAACCCAATAAGAAGCTGACACATCACTATATTTTCTATTAACACCACCGTATTTCTATGTCCAATACCGGCCCACCAAAACAAATCCCCTCCAAAACTTTCCCCGGATTTA
>JBBYHM010000008.1:1527925-1555060 GCA_038381775.1 Adansonia rubrostipa | reverse complement strand
ATTAGTAGAATTTGAAGAGGGTACAATAGGCATTGCCCTGAATTTGGAATCAAATAATGTTGGTGTTGTATTAATGGGTGACGGTTTGATGATACAAGAGGGAAGTTCTGTAAAAGCAACAGGAAAAATTGCTCAGATACCAGTCCCCTTTGAGCTTGATAATTTATTCTTTCTTTAAAGCCTTAATCAAGGATCACCCTCCACACTAGAGGTAAGTGAAGCAAAGCTTCAAGATTAGAAAAAGCAAATCCAGTTCTAAGGTTACAAGAAGAATAAGCCAGTTGTCATAATGCAAAGTTGAAGACCAACTCAAAGTTTAAATCTCAAGTTCCTTTAAACTGAAAAATGATGAAAACGAAATAAAGAAAGAAATAGAGAGAAGCAAAGAAAAATGAAAAGCTAGAAAAATATGAAAAATAAAGATCTGTTTTGTCTTAAAAAACATGCCAGATTGATTTCCTTCTAAATAGAATGATCTTTTATTCAATTACCTTTAAACTTGTGATTTAGGCCTATCTATCCTTTTCTTTCTAAACTTGAACCATGGCCTACATCACATACCTATAAAAATTTATTATATTAAATATAGCTCTTTGAGCTATTGAGCCATTCTTAGAAAGCTTTTCAAAAATTCATCTTTTTGGTTATTTTTTAGTCCTCAAGAATATAATGGGGCAATCAATCAAAAATTTAAAAGAAAAAAGAAAAAAAATGGAAAAAAACTGAATGAAGTTTTAAAGTGAAAACCAGAAACTGGGCAGTCTAGAACAATTTTAAAAGCTTTAAAATTGCTCCTAAATCAATATAGGTAGTCACTGAAGGAAATAAACTCTTCTTTGCTAATTCAAAACTGATCCCAAAACTTTGGAAATTTTGTGACACTAGTAAAATGTTAAGTTAAATGCCCAAATGTTGATTTGAATTAAGATAACTTTTTAGAACTTTCATGTCCAACCTTAGAAATTAGTGCTTACCAAAGGCCTTCCAAATTAATCCCTTAAGACTTGGTGTTTACTAATATTAGTTTAATACCTATCGAGCTATTGTATTTGAAGACTGAAAGGGTGTTATAACTTGATTATTTACCTTTTAAGGAATTCCCATGGAAAGAACATGAATTTGAACTTAGCCATGATAAACTTCCACTTTCTTATACTAATTTCCTCAAGTCAAATTTTAGCAATGCCATCCTATTTATGCCTCTAAATTAAATTCCTTATCTCCTCCAAAGGTGTCCCAGTTGGTGATCATCAATCATCAAAAAGCCTTAATAATAAAAGATGAAGGTAGCATATCCATTATCCTTGATGCTAGAAAATTTATAGTTAAAATATTCCAAAATTTCCATAGTTTTTAATCAAGTAGATTCTTTCCTAGTATAGAATAAGAAGGCGATCTTGTTCTGTAAATCCTAAAATTTAGATAAATTTGATACTTCTCATGATTTCAATAGAAGTATGTAAATGTGCTCCCAATCGCAAAATTTTAACTCTTATTCAATTACATAAAGTTTTATCTTTGAATTGATAAACACTAATTCGATACTTGATGATTTTTTAGGATAAATTAAATAATTCTTAAATTCCTAAAGTCAAGGTTAGAAAAAGAATTTTCTAGGTCAAACATGAAATCGCATTTTAATAATTTAAACCTTTAACTTTAAGTATAGGCAAGACTCTTTTACCTAAAGAAAATGCAACATTTTTTAAAGACACTTTCAAGTTTGAGTAGAGGCATAGTCTCACCTCACCAAATGAAAAAAAAAATATCTATTATATTTTCTAAAAATACTTGTAACTCTAAGTACAGGCTGCATCAGAGGTTATCCATAATGAAATCAATAAATCAAAAAAAAAAATTAGCAACAATAAAGCTCAGATTGATGAGGCCTCACCAACATATGAGAGAATCAGATAGAAAATAAATTGGTAAAAATAAAGCTTGGATTGACAAGGCCTCGCCAATATATGAGAAAATCAGAAAGAAAAAGAAATTTGGCAACAATAAGGCTCAGATTAATGAGGTCTCCCTAATATAAGAAGATAGATGTACATGATATTTTAAATTCTTTGTCCTTTTCATCCGATCATGTGAAATGTCAATAAACTAGACTTTAAGTTAACTTTGTATAATTAGGCAGAAGATTGATAAAATTTTTCTAAGTTTTCTTCACTTAGTTAGGTTAGAAAATAGTAGAGCCATATATCCTCTTTATCCAACCATGTGGAATGTCAGTGAAGTAGGTTTTGAGTTAGCTTTATCCATTTAAGCAAAAAGATTGACAAAGTTTTAACTTGGTTAAGTTGAAAGCTAGTGGAGTAAGATGTCCTCTTCATTTGATCATGTGGAATGTAGGTAAAGTAGGCCTTAAGTTAGCTTTATCCGATGAAGTAGACGATCAATGGAGTTTTTCTACGTTCTTTTATTCAGTAAGAAACCAGTAAAGTTTGTCTACATAGAGAGAAAAACCAAAGAGTAGTTGATGGCCTTAATGTTGTCAAAATTAGCACTAAAATTTGAAAGCCCAAGAGTAGCTAATAGTTTCATCCCAATCAAATTTGGCACTGAAATGAAAAAGTCCAAGAGTTGCTAATGGTTCTATCCTAGTTGAAGTTAGCACTAAAATTTGAAAGCCTAAGAATAGATGATGGCCTTGGCCTTGTCAAAATTGGCACTGAAATGAAAAGCCCAAGAGTAGCTAATGGTTTCATTCTAGTGAAATTAGCACTAAAATTGAAATGACGAAGAGTAGCTGATGGCCTCAGCCCAATTGAAATTGGCATTAAAATGTGAAAACTAAATGTAGTTGGTTAGGTAGAAAACTAATGTTATTGGCCTAAAAAAACCTTTTCCTGTAAAATGACTTATCACAACCTAAACAAAATCATGTCTATTAAGTCTTTACCTTGATCCTAATCCTCAACAACGGCCAAAGAAGGGCAGTTGTTGATACCCAAGTTTGTTCGAGCCTTTTCCCATATAGTTTTAGACAAAAACTAGGAAATCATCCTAGTAAAGTCAACTGCCTCTACAAGGACTAAGCATTTTTAAGACCTACTTGATCATGCCTGAGTGACCGTTCGTGCACTGATAGAAAAATTACTATTTTGGTGGCCGCAGTGAACAAATCTCAGATAAAAGAAGATGATTATTAAGGTAAAAAGAATTAGTTTTTGAATTTACTTTTTGAAAATTTTGAAATTCATTTCTTCATATGATGTCATTGTTAAAAGTCACATTTTTAGGGATTTTTGAGATTTTTTTAGGAATATTGATAAGTTGATTGTTATATATTTTTAACAATACCCGTATAGTATTTATGCCTATACTCACTTAGAAAAATCTAAAACATTCAAGAAAAAAATCTGTATTGATATTTTATAAAATAAAGTGTAAAATCGCTAAATTTATTTATTAAATTTGAATTTTTCATAGTACTATGATTGTCATGCTTGCAAAATTTTTCTTGGTAAAATTTATCCCATATTTTAATCTTCATATTTTTTTATCGTTTAATAGTTTCAGTAATGTGTTGAATTTAATTCATTCTTATAAATTTGAAATTTAATCTGCATATTTTTTATTGTTTAATATTTTTTGAATTTTCCTGTCTCTAAAATATGAACTTTTTATTTGTAAAATTTTTCTATAAAGTTTTTAAAAGTATAGAATTGTAAATATGTTCATATATTTCAATAAAATAGCTTGGATGTAGCTTTTTGAAATTCTAATTCATTTTTATTAAATATTAATTTTCTTCTGTAAAAATTTTTCTCATAAATTTTCATGAGTTTGGAATTTCCAATTAAGATTGATTTTATTTCTTTTTCATTTTCAAAATTTTGATGATTTTAATTTTGGAATTGAATCGAAATTAATTTAGTTGGGATTGAATTTTTCGCTAACTAATTTAGTTTACTTTTAATTATGCCATTAGGATAAACTTTATCATGGTGACTCACCATGATGAGTCATGAAGGCTACGCATAGCCTTATGACTTATATGTGATAAGTAATACAAGATGAAAAAAGGAATTTCATGGATTCTTATTTAGGAAAAAATATCAAGCATAAAGTGATGAAATGAAAATTAATGAAATAATGAAAAATGATGACAAAAGGAGTTTTTTACCTTCATTGGCTGAATCTACCCCTTATAAATAGGGGAAGGATACTTTATTCGGTGGCTAATGACTTTTGATACAAAATTGGCTATTTTCTTCACTAATTTCAAGATTTTTTTTTTAAAATTTTTTGCACATTAAAGGTGGATTTACTTAGAAAAGTTTTTATTTTTGTTCATATCATTCATATTTCCTCCTTTTAGTGAGCCCATTGACTACTTGTGCTTATGGGTTTTTATGCAAGTTGAAAGGCCAAGTATGAATGCCATAATCAATTTTCTTGGTTTAATTGTTAAATTTGATTTTTCTTGACAATAATTCAATTTTCATCAACAAAATATATGTTGTTGTGAAATTGATGTTACTTTAGTATGTTCTTGATTATATTATTTTCCTTGGTATTTGTAAGAAAAACATATCAGATACATAGTAGAATTTTAATTTTTTTGAATCCAGTCATGCTAAATCATGTTGTTATATAAAATAAAACAATTTTAATCAGTTACTTGAGTCGTAGATCTGAAAAGGCCATCCAAGAATTCCTAGATATGTGTGAAATCTTCAACCAACTAGCCTTCTCCATTTTTTTCTAATTCTCAGATGGTAGAGTGTGCAGGCCTCTTTATCTCGACCAACTCTGGATTCATGTGGCTTAATTCTCTTTCAAGGTCACCTTTATGCCAATAGGTTAAAAATCACACGGTGCTATGATTAAAAACCTTAAGGGTGGCATAAATGTTTTACCTGAAACCTTAGGCATAAGCCTCTTATTTGTATCCGGTAATAACCTTAATTTTAATTTAAATTAAAATAATTATTTTATTAATTCCATAAAAAACATTTATGTGATGCCAACCCTAGTATAGGTGCCCATTATAATTCGGCCAAGCCTTAGTGTCCATAGATAATATTTTGGCCTGAATTTATTTTATGGAATTTATCCTATTTAATGTGAATACTAATTAATTTTAATTAAATTGCTAATTTTATTTCACTTAATAATTTTCCATAACTCCAATTCTAATTTGAAATAAAATTATGACAATCTTATTCTAATAGAATAATTATGTACTAATAATCAAAATAAAATTGACCATAATAAATTAATTATTTAATCGCAAATTAAAATAAATAAATGAAATAATTTTTCTTAATTTATTTAGAATATTTTTCATATTTAATTTATAAATAAATATTTAAACAAGACTTAACGGATAGTAATTTAATTATATAGTTAATTAATTTTCAATATCTATTTAATTTAAATTAATTCTTATATTTGTCAGAAGATAATTATAATTAATTCAAATTACAAATTGTTGTCTAAATAAATACTTAATTCAAATTAAATACATATTATAAATAAGTAATACCAAAAAATCATTTTCATTTATTTACTAAAGAAAATGCCTACACTCTTAAAGTGAGTGAAACCGGCATACCACTTCGCCATATTGAGAATCTTCTGTCTCTGGATATTCCAATCAATAACCAACCATTAAGGAATTATGCTAAGCTAGTGGAGGGACTAGTTGCACATATATAATTAGCCTTTAATAGTCTATGTATTAGGTATTTTACAATAATTAATCACATAATTATTAATCCTAGAGTCACACCACTAAAGACTTGAGACTACACTTCTAATTATACACCATATTACATAAGCTTTATAAATAGCCTTTGAGTTCAATGGCCTTGTCATTTGTGTAATACCCTTATATGATATTTGTGATTAATTTAAGATTAAAATGTTCATTTTACCTACTTGATCACCTCATTTTAAAGTTCCATTATACTCTTTATGTGAAAATGATTGTTCACCATATGTAAGCAATTTATTATTTAACATACAAGTGACCGAGGTCTCGTCCATTCTCACTATACCATATAATGCCTTTTAAGAAGATAACCTTAACTTTTTATAGGAGCTATGATTCCATATCTATAAGTAAAGCTCTCATTGAATATAAGTCATATGCATAATGAGCCAATCTAGTAGCTTACTACTTTGAGATGCTGTAGCCTTTGGAATGTCAAAGAATACAAGTTATACATATGGAGTCAATTACATACTCAAGATTAAGGCAACTACACAATGAATGTCAAAAGTGAATTAATCTATGTAAACGGACTTATTAATGAATTGATTGCACTTTGGCCTAGTCCAATATATCACCAACTCTAGGCAATATATCTATGTCTCCACTTAGGAGTTAGACCGTTCTAGATGACCAAGATAAGCCATACCATAGATTGAGTTAATTGCTCATATTAACCCCATGGACTATGGACTGTCGATTTGGACTACTTACTTTAGAATATTGCTTTCCCATATATTAAGTCCACTATATGCAATATGCTAATGGTATAAATAAAAGTAGTTAATGAGCCATTTTTGCTTACATTTACTTTAACATGTAAATCTAAATGAAGATGGAATAACAATGATCTAATGAAACCTTGAATATATAAATATGAATAATCAATTTAAATTAATGAAATAAATCAAAATGTCTTTCAATAATTAGGGCACTCCTAACAGTATTTTCATGACTTGATAAAGTATGCCTATATGCCTATTTTGTCATGATTTCATATATGTTGATGATGATTTGATCTTGGTAGAAATTAAAATGTGTTTATATTAAAAAAAATTTTTTTCTTAGTTATTCAAAGCTTAGCTAAATATAATTGTGGCCTTTCATGAAATTTCATTTCTTGCTTTTATGATATTTAGGACTATTTTGCAATATTTGAAAGTTTAAGGGTCTAAAAATAATTTTCCCTAAAATTTGTAAGGCATTGGATAAGTACATCCAAACTTGGTCAAATATTATATGTGTGTTTTGTTGAAGTTTTTTTAACTTATTAGTACTATTGTATGTATATGGAAAGTACAAAGACTAAATTGTAAAATTGTAAAAATCTTTCCAAGGCCATCCAAGTATGGCCGAATGTTTGGTTTAACATTTAGTGGTGCTTTCATGCATTTTTGACATTTTTAAATGTGTTTTATATATTTTTAACCCTTTAGGGGCTTTTGTACTTTTACAAATTTTAAGGGCTTGTTTGTAAAAATTAAAAAATTTATTTCAAGGCTAAAAGTGCTTAGCTAATGGTTTTAATGATTTTTGGTAAATTTTCGATTTTGATTTTGATATGTTTGATGATTAATTGTGTATTTTGTTTTATTTAGGGACCATTTTGTAAAGTTAAAGAAGTTTAGAGTCTATTTAGTAAAACCTTCTATTTTAGGGTTTCATTATTAAATTATCCACTTAGTGTATTTTGGACATGTTGGAGATATTTCTAGCATTTTTAGCCATTTTGGGGCTAAGATGCAATTTTGAGAAAATAAAGACCTATTAGCAATTTTTATATTTTAAGTCATATTGGATGCAAAAGATACCTATTAAGGGTATGACTACCATTTCATGATTTTGAGCCTTTTAAGGTTACCAGGATACTTCCATGTCAAAGATACACCTTAAGGTATGTTAATAATTCACCCTAAAATCGAGTTTTCTATGATAACCGAGATATTTTCATGTCGAAGGTGCATAATAGGGATAAGTTCATATTTTTTATCATGATATCAAGTCTTTTAAGGTTATCGAGATACTTTTATAATGAAGGTAGACTTTAGGGATATTTTAGTAATTTATCCTAGAATCAAGTCTTATATGATTACTGAGATACTTTCATGTTAAAGGTGCATACTAGGAATAGGTTTAAATTTCTTATAATGATATCGAGTCTTTTAATTTACTAGGATACATTCTCGTCAAAGGTATATCTTAGGGATATTTTAGTAAATTACATTATAATCAAGTCTTTTAAGGTCACCAAGATACTTTTATGTCAAAAGTGTACTTTAGGGTACATTTTTGTTTCTTCGACCAAGTCTGAGTCCTTAGAGTCTAGTTTTGTATTGTTTGTCAAAACTGGGTCATAAGATACATTTTATTATTTTCCATAAAAATTGAAATTTTTAAAAAATAAGGCAATGTCTCCAAGTTAAAATAGTACATGGAAAGTCTTCAAGCATATGAAAGTGTTTTGTAGATTATTTTAATAATGATATATCTTTTTTTAAAAAATAAGTAAAATCAAAAATTTTTTGAATTTTGTAAAAATAAAACCTTTCGTATTCCTCTGACCTTCTATGAGGTGCGAAAGATATAATGGTAAAAACTTTTTGTATTCATTCGGCTCTCTAATAGGGTGTGAAAGATATCTTAACTTTAAAAAAAATTTAAAACCTGATTTTCTCAAATAGAGTAATAAATTTAGACTTAGGAAAATTTTAAAATGTGGGAATTGTAATTAAATACCATATTTTGAAATCGAATTAAAATCAAATTTTGAATTAGCATATAATTATCAAGTACCAATAATCAAGCATCATGAGAAGGATTAAACTTACTTAGGAACTCCCGAACCCTTTCATGTGATTTTTGGTATGGGCATAGACCTCGGAGTTTGTTTTCTAGGTATTGTAACCCTTGAAATACAAATTCTGATTAGGTGACCAATCTTACCTAGCCAAAATAGATTGGTGGCAACTCCAAGATAAATGGTTATTTTGTAAGGACTATTTAGTGTTAAGTCAAGTGAGTGATTCATCTCAAAGACTCATTTTCCATAAAATGAAAAAATAATGATATATATAAGAATGACGGTTACATTCTCCTTTTTAAGTCTAGCTAGTCAGGATTTATATCCTAGCCATGTTGCGACAATTGGTTTCTACACTTCACTTTTAGCACCTTGTGCTCTATTGGAGGACTTAATGCAATAAAGACTCTATCATAGTGGTTGCAGATAGGTTTTCAAAGGTGCCTCACTTTATTTCTTGTAACAAAAATGATAGTTGCTTCTCATGTTGCTAACTTGTATTTTAGGGAAATTATGAAACTTTCTGGCTTCCTAAGCAATGGTTTTAGATCGAGACTCAAAGTTCTTAAGTCACTTTTGGCACACCCTTTAGAGGAAACTTGGTACTAGCCTTAATTTTAGTTATTCTCATCATGCTCAAACTGATGGACAAACTAAAGTTACCAATAGAAGCTTGGGAAATCTTCTTAAGAGCTATATTGGAAAGAATATTAGGTAATTAGATCTAGTTCTTCAAATTGAATTTGCCTATAATCATTCCACTAGTCAACTAAGAGATGTAGTTTATTTGAATTTTTGTATGGCAACAATCCTATTGGTCCATTAGCTCCCCATCTAACTAACACGTAGATCAAAAGAGATGCTATAGAGAGAGTTAAGGATATTATAAAGCTACATGACCAAGTCTGATACAAGGTTTTAAGGCAAAAAGAGAAGTGAAAAAAAAAAGCTAACAAGCATTGCAAGCATGTTAAGTTTAAAGTTGTGATTTAGTGTGGATTCATATTTACAAGGAGCATTTCCTATAAGAAAAATATAGGAAGCTTAAACTAAAAGTTGCTGGTCCATTTAAAGTGCTTCAACATGCTAGTGAGAATGCCTACAAGATAAAGCTTTCAGAAGACTGTGGGGTTTCTATCACATTCAATATAGTGAATTTTTATCCAAACTAGTTTAGAGTTGAGGATAAGTCTTTTCTAACAAGGAGAGATTGACATGGAAGCATCTAGATTCATGGAAGTAAGTGATGCAACCCATGCAACTTATGGTTCAAAGGAATTACAAATTCTAAATTTAGTGCATTGAAAATAGCAATCTTGCACATAGTTCAAATTGAGAGGCACGACAATTTTGATCTCCAAGAAGTTAAAAGGTGTACCATAGATGGAAAGATCTTTAAGTCTAGTTTCTAAGATGCATAAGACTGCGTTGATTGGATTTCAGTGAAGGAAGTTAGGCTTGGTCAATTCAGATTAGTCAAATTAAAAAATTTGTTGAATTTTAGGGATTTAGAATTATGATTGCCTTAATTTTGTGAATCACATTATATTTTAGTAATTCTCTTCTCTCCTTTCAAATTTCCTTAGGCTTGGAGGTTTGTTTTAGCCATTAGTATTTAAATTATCCTTTTAGAATGTAATTAGAAGATTATTGAGTATGATTTCTCTTTTAAGACTTCTACAATCATGCATCTCTTTAGTGGATTTCTATAGATTGGTGGGTTATTTTAGGATTTTATATCATCTAATTATATCATTGGGGTGGTGTATTTTTGTATCCATTTATGTAATTCTTAAGGGTGAACCTTGTTATCTTCTTTGAATCTTCCAAACTTGGGTGGTGAATTTTGTATCCCTTTTAGTTCATTCTTATTATTTTTGTTACCAAGTTATTCTTTCTTTTCTAATCCTCTTCCAACAATATATCTTCTTGTTATCTTGATTATTGTTTTTTTTCCTATTTATGCATAGATTAAACTCATAAAATGCATTCATAAAATTGAATTTAAGAGCTTATAAATGTGCATTCAAGTTAGCTAAGCCTAAAAGTTTTGTTTTGATTTTATTATTTTTAGTTGTTTCAAAATTAGTTTATTTTTTTTATGTTTAAATTATTCATTAATTTAGCATTTTTGTATTTTCATATTTTTGTAGGGCCAAACTCAGATGTTTTCTCAAGGTGTAGCAACATATTAAAAAAAATTAGACCTAGCCCAATGACTTTTCAAAATAAATTGCTTACGTTACTTGCGCGTAAAGGTTCTCGTTCTAGTGTTCTAGCTATTTATATAAATAAAGCTTTTTAGGGTTATGGGTGAGAAGACTTTTAGCTTTATTTTTTTAATCCTAGTTTCTAAAAGAAAGCAACCCTCAAAAGTATTCAGGAGGAAAAAAAGATTTTGAAGAATCTTGAAGGCTAAAGACTCTGCCAATATTTGTTTTCTCTTTTCTTTTAATCT
Organism: Adansonia rubrostipa; assembly: GCA_038381775.1. Classification (NCBI taxonomy): domain Eukaryota; kingdom Viridiplantae; phylum Streptophyta; class Magnoliopsida; order Malvales; family Malvaceae; genus Adansonia; species Adansonia rubrostipa. The sequence continues at coordinate 1,544,077 of JBBYHM010000008.1, read as the reverse complement.
TCTTTATCTTTCTTTTAATGCATATGAGGTTAAACTTCTTGGTTTTATGTTATATAAACTAGATTTATTTTCTAAGGACACAAAGGAACTCAATATGTAGCTTGGATTTCTTGATTTTAATGATATTTAGGTTGTTTATTCAGTCAAGTTCTTCATGATTCTAGTTGCTTGATCACTAATTAAACTTATTTGGTAAACCCTAATGAACTTGGAAATGGTAATTTTGTATTTAGGCCTAGATGGAATAACATATGTTTCATATTCATTCATTATGATGAATTTAGGTAGGAATAGTAAGCATGTCATGTCTAACCAAATTAAAGTGTATGCTTGAGTTTCTCTTTAATTTAATTTGCATAGGGATGAATTGGTTAAGAGAGATATTTTATAAAAATCTCATTGTCATTGATCAAGTTAAAAGGGTAAAATAATTTCAAGTAAAATGTTAAGGTAATTTGTAATCGTAGGCTTTTCCCATTTATTTTCTTATATTTAGAATTAGCTTATGAATTTTAATCTTTTGTTTGAATAAGATAGTTGTTATAATTATAGTATTTAAATTGCTAATAATACAGTTTACTTTGTCATTCTAATACTTGTTGTGATATGCACACTTGCATAGTTAAATATGACAACAAAGGCTACTAGGGAGGAATTTTTAATTATCAGTAATAATGGAATACCCTTGGTGAAGTGAAGGAATCGAGATTTTCACAAAAATAATAATGAAAATGAAACTTCTGTGTTTTGTTAGGCCTATTAGGAATATAAAATTTTTTTCTCAATATCGAAGTCTAATTCATTCTTAAATGAAATTATCTATTTTTTTAGAAAATAAGAATTGTTCATAGCTATCAAAATTTAAAATCAAGTTTAATCTAGATCTAAGATGACACGTGGTTAATAGGTATCAATTGACATGATTAAAGGGGTGTTCTAATGTTCCCTACACATAACCAACTCTAAGACCTATTTTATTTATCTTTGGTTTTAAAGTAAAACTTCTTTTTTAAAAATTAATTTTAATTAATTTTAATTTTTTTGTGAAAGATCAAGTTTAGTAGGTGAACAATCACCCCTAGATAGAAAAAGTTGGTGGCAACTTCAAAGCACAACAATTTTTGTAAAGGCTAGACTTTCTAGCATAACACATATCGCATCATATATCCATCGTACCTAAAGCCTTAAAACACATGAGTGATTCATTGCGACTACTTGGAGACTCTACTAAAGACTTGCAAAAATCAAGCCTATAATTAATAACATGTTATGGAAGATCCTGATTGGCTAGTTGAAATTAATTTTTTATTAAAATTCCTTTAATTTAGTTCTAATAAAGATTTGCATAAGCATTTACAAATAATTTCATCAATACTATTATTTCTTGATAACTTAAACATTTTCGTGTGATGGTTTCTTTAAAATAGTTAGAGCATTTAAGGGGTCTAGATAGTAGACTTTCAACTTTACTTTTTTTATTCTAGTCTCTGAAAAAAAGAATAGCCACCAAAAGTATTCAAGAGGAGAAAAGAAAATTTTGAAAAGCATAAAGCAGGAGGACTCGACTAATCTTTGTTTTTGTTTTCCTTTAATTTTCTTTAGCTTTCTTTCTAATATTTATGATAGTGAAGCTCATTTATTGATTAGGAACTAGATTTATTTTTCTAGGGTTATAGTGGATTCAATATATAGTTTGGATTATTTTATTATCTTTCTTGATTTTAATGATCTTTGGTTCATTTAGACAAACTTTTTCTCAATGCTTCTAGTTGCTTGATCTCCAACTAGATAGATTTGGTAAAACCTTAGTGAACTTGTAGATGGAAATTTTGTGTTTAGACCTAGATTGAATAACTTATGTTTCATGTTTATTTATTTTGATGAATTAATTTGCATGTTAGATAGGAATCTACAAAAATTTCATGTGTAACCCAAATAGAGTCTAAGATTAATTAGTTTCTCTTTAATTAAATTTGCATAGGGATAAAATATTAAGAGATATTTTTATATAGCCATTAGAAGATACTTCTAAATAAATTAGAAGTCTAGGTTAATAACTTATTGTCGCTAATCAAGTTTAGAAGGTAAAACAAATTCAAATCAAGTATTGAGAGAAATTGTAATCCTACGTTTTTCTCATTTATTAATTGCTTTATTATTATTTTTATTTAGAATGAATTTAAATATTTAATGCTTTGCTTAAATAAGATAAAGTTATTATAATTTTAATATTTAGAGAAACTGATAATAATTCCTTGTGAGATCAACACTCCACTTTATTACTATATTACCTATTGCGATAGTGTTATAATGTGCAAAGTGCAAACCTAAACAAGAACTTTTCTTCTTATGTTGGCACTAAGTTTTCAATGTGAATCGTATACCTGACTTAACCCTAAATGACCATTATGAAATGACCAATTAACTTGGACTACCAATCAAATTTTTTGGTTAGTTAAGATTGGTCACCTACTATAGTTCATCTTTTAAAAGTTATAAAAACCTTGGAAATAAACTCCAAGATTTGCATAAAAACTAGATATCAAGTGAATAAAGTGAGACGTGTCCCTTATGTAACACTCATGAATCGATACCTATTAACTTCATGTTAACCTAAACCTTAAATTATTATTTTTGATGTTTAATTATAATTCCTATTCTTCAAAAATTTTCTATTATTTTGTTTAAGAGTAAATTAGGTTTTTATTGTCTTTCAAAATAAAATATCTTCCACAATTTGCCAAAAAATCCAGTGGAATACAAAAGTTTGATTTCATGAAATTTAGAAAACTTTGATTTATATTTTCCTAGAAAGATATCCCAACATAAAAAATATTTGATAAAACCTTTGCCAGATGCTAGAAAAAGTATATGAACTATTTTAATTCAAAGACATTGCCTTAGGTTTAGAAAACACATAATTTATTAAAAAAAGGACTCAATTTAATCCTAGAAATAAAAATAAAAGACCTAGGACCTAATTTTTAGATAAAGTATGAAACTAATCCTAATAACTCGACTTTGATGGGAAGTATGAGACAAAACTTAATTTGTATGATGCTAAACCCAATGGACATTGTTTCTACGAAAGCTATAAAACTAAAATATAATAGCTAGGTCTCGATAAAAGGTGGGAAACTAAAACTTACATACTTAGTTTTCACAAAAGGTACAACACTAAACTTAAAAAGGCTCGATCTCAAGAAAAGGTATGGAACTAACCTAATAGACTCAGTTTTGATGGAAGGTATGAAAAATAAACTTAATAGGCTTGAACTCAATAGAAGGTACAAAAACTAAAATGAATGGGCTCAATTTCAACGGAAGGTATGAGTTTAAACTTAAAAAGGCTCAGATCTAGTAGAAAGTATGAAATTAAAGCTAACAAACTTGAGTTTAATGAAATGTATGAAACTAAACTTAAAAAGGTTCGATCTCAATAGATGGTACAAAACTATACCTAAAGGACTTAGTTTTGGTAGAATTATAGAGTTACTATAGATGAACGACTTTTACTTAAAATCAACCATGATAAAAAGTGCTATAAAGTCCCTAAACTTTCAAAAGATAGAAAATAGTCCTTATAACACTTGAAAATGCATGAAATGCAACTAAATTCATCGAATAAGTGATAAAAACTTTGCAAATAAGTTCTTTGACATTTAGCCAAGAATGGAATGGCCCAAAATCCAATGAAATAAATTTTTCAAAAATTACAAATCTAGTGTTTAACTAAATCAAGAAGTAACCCAAAATACTTGAAGCAAATTTGAGAAAATTGCAAACAAGCCCTTTGATCTTTAACAATATGGCCCTAAAAGTTTGCAAAATTAGTATAATGGCCTATACACATTTGGCCAAGCATAAAAATACTCCCAAATGGGTTTAAAAATTATGAAAAATTCTATTTTTGACCTCCAAAAGTCTAACCAACACTACAATAACTCCTAATGGCACTAAAAATTACAGGGAAAAATCACAATGATTCTCTTATTGATTTGGCCAAACCAAGAAATTATCCCAAAAGTATTTTTTTCATATAAAAAACTGACATCATGTGTGGCATATTACATGAAACCTAAACCTACCAAATGAACTCGTGTGAACTCAAAATCATCAACACAACAATATTCACAAATAAGCTGTATGAAACTAAAAGCAAAATAAGATTTAAGGATTTGCATGTAACTTTAATGGAGAAAATTGTAGAAAATCGATCACTGCATCAAGTTTGGCTGCATAATTGGTTTAGCCATTAACTCAAAAATATCAAAAATTTCTCATGAAAATGAGAAGTGAGAAAAAAAAAAACATAATTTACAAAATTCCAAAAGTTAAAAAAAGATTACATAAAAAATTACTTTTAATCTAAAATCAACCATGCCTTGTATATTACATGAAATTTATATAAAAAAATTACATGATCTCACAATCATCAACATAATAATATTCACAACAAAATCAATGGAATTAAAATCAAATGAATTTTTCAAGGATTCAAACAACAATAACCAAAATATCCAACATAGTTTTGATTATTGCTTCTAAGTTTGGCTTCAATCATTGGTTTTAATACCACAAGCTAAAACTACCAAGAAGCTTACATGAAGTAAAGAAACATAGAAGATGCAAGATTAGGCAAAGGCAAGTAGAAAAGAACTTTGATAAAAATACCTTGCAAAATTTTTTTTCTAAAAGGAAAAAAAAAAGCCCTTTGTTTCTTTTTTTTTCAATTCTTTTTTATTTTATTCCAAAAAGTCAAGAAGGCTATAGGAGAAGTCCTCTTCTATTTATAGGGAAGGACGTATAGCCAAGGGGGAGGGAAAACCCTTTATTAGTTCCCAAACTTTCCTTCTTAATTTTGATTTTCAATGAAAATCAGTTTTACTAGCATGGATATTCATGGGGTAAAATCAAACTCTTTTAGAATGCTTTCATAGCTAATGTGATCAAAGAAAAAGGAAAAGGAAAAAGGAAAATCAATGCATGTGAATTTCAGTAATATTCTACTTAAGCACTTACATGCATTAAAAACTTAAACAAAAATTTTAGAAGTAAGAAATTTAATAAGAATTCACATGTAAGAATTCTAATAAAATATACATGAAAGAATTTTAATGAGAAAGAATTAATGTGTATAGATTAAACAAATCATGCAAAATTTTAAAAATTCAATGTGTGAAAGAATAAATTGAAAAGTTCGATGCCTATTGTGTCTTAGTGAAGAATTCCATGTGATGAAGATTAAAGAAAATTAAATGGAGAATTCCATGATAAAAATTAAAATAAAAATTCCATGCTTGGAAATATAATTAAGGAAGGATTTCAATTTGAATTTAAATTTACAAAGACAAAATAAATGGCAAATTTTATATCCTAAATTTAAAATATCTAAAGGAAAATTCCATGTTTGAGAATTCGGTTAAAATGGTAAATTCAAAAATTTAGTGAAGAATTCAACAAAAAAAATCTAAAAAGAAAATTTGCATTCTAAATAAATAAAAATAGAATATTTCACATTTAAAGTCTTCAGTGGAAATTTCCATGTAGAAAAATTTCACCAAGAAAAATAATTCAAAGAAAAATTCCCTATTAAGAAATGTAATTAAAATTTATATTTTTTTTAAATAAATAAGGAAAGGTTCTAGGGGTGCAAAATTAATTAAAAATCTAAATAAATATATACGCAGGAAGCCTAATTTTAGAAGAATTCCAACGTGAGAATTTTATCTCAAAATTTTATTTAAAAGAAAAAAGTAATTTTTGTCACAATTTAATATCTTATGGTACAAATAACGATGTGGACATCTTGCCTTGAAAGTTTTTGATTTTCTCCAAATAAAGTATTGATACATTTGCTTCTTGGGTATCAAAACCGCATGGAAAAGTATTGATACTTATTGTCATTTTTTTAAAAATTTAATTGTTAAAAGGTAAGGGATTGACCCTTACATAGAGGGGTCCAACCCCTCATTGGATTAATTACTTAGACCTTGATTTTGGACACTCTTATATGTCTAAAAGAAGGTTGGACAAAATTAGATGTCTATAGATACATGTGTGGTTAAATCTGATAATAAGTTTTAGTGTCATTGCTCGGAATTGTTTTACCTTTTTGTTATTATTAATACCAAGCTTAGTTTTAATATAAACTTTTTTTTCTTATTCATTTATTTTATTATACTTTTATTTTTTAGGATCCTTAAAGAGATGACATTCTATAATTATCAATGGTCATATAATAAAATTGTATCATGGAATGTAATCAATGCCTTATCTGTGTAAGTGCTTGCGCTTTTTGAGAAGTTGGACACTTAAGGTATACATGTTGTCCAAAGCCTGTTTGTTGTGAATTATGTAAAGAGGACATACTAGTGGTTGGTGGCCAATCAATGTTGAATCCATGCTTTATGTTGGAAACTACAATATGCAGCAAAATAATCTTTTATTCCAACAACTACCATCCAAATTAAAGCAATTAAACAAATTTTCTTGGAGCAATACTAAAGTATATTCATATTTAGCCAGACTAACCTTTTATCTTTTCTTTTCATCACAAGCCCAAGATCCTATCCTATAAGAGAAGCTATCATCAAAAAAGATGTTCATGTAATTCATCGCAAGAAACTGATGCAATCCTTTAAAATCAAGTAGTATCAATCGAACTCTTGAGACACAAATGGGTTAACTTGTAATGCCATCTGCAACTACCCCTAAGGAACTTTACCAAGTAACACTGAGCAAATATTATGAAAAATAAAGAGATTGAAGAAGATAATAGGCAACCAAAAGTGTCAATCAAGCCTGAAGAAGAAATTATGGATAAGAAATAAAATGAAAAAGTTTAAGAAGAAAAGACTCAGTTCAACCTACCACCACTTTATCCAAACAATCTAATGAGTATTGTGTAGTTAATCAAGTGGATAGTGTTACTAACAAAATAACATTGAAGATAGTCAAACAATATAAATAAAGCAAATTTAGTTATCAAAGGTTCTATACTAGTTTAGCTAAACTAAAATAACATTGAAGATAGTCAAACTGATGACAAAAAAATTAAGCGTTCCTTTAGAGGTAGCCATAGTTTTCAAATTTCTTTTTCTTTGATTTTGTCATTCAATTTTTTATTATAATGTTCTTATTAATTATTTTTGTTTTGTTTCTTCTGTAGCCTTCCACTAACTTTGGTAAACATGATGAGGTCAAAGAGGATAGTTAGAACTTCTCCTATATTTTCTTCCTCGAAAGAGGAGTTTTATCATTATTATTTTTTCCATTTATGCACATTGGAGACAATGTTTGTTTTAAGTTTATGGATGAGTTCCTTATTTTGTAGATGTTAGATTGGTTTAGGCTAGTTTGTTTTTGCATAATGTTTTTATGTGTATATTTTTAAATTTCTTTACTACAATTGTGACTTAAGGATTTAGTATGTTTAAGCATCTAGGTTCTTTAGGGAAGAAATGTTTTAACTTAATTATAATGAGAGATCCCTATTCAATGATGAAAATTTAGTTGTTGATTTATCTTGCCTCTTGGGAAACTAAAATCAATCTTTTGGGAAAACATAAGCATGATTTGCATTTCTGTTAAAATTTTTTATTAGTTTATTATTAAGATGTAATTTACAAATTTTGAGCACTTGAATTTTTTCTTTCATTTGCATTGATTATTTGAATTTTGTAATAACAATTATATCTATAAACCTAAATTTATTTTGCTTTCTCTTGAGGTAGAATCCTAGACAAAACTAAGTTGAGGAGATAATTTAGGCCATCTATATATAGTTTGAACTTTTTGAGCCTGCTTATACAAGAATATCCTTAGTTTAGCCTTATTGAGCCTAATATATATATATATATATATATATATTCTTTTTTTATTGCCACATATTGCTAGTTTAGCCTAAAAAGGAAAACCATGTTCAACCTTCACTATATATGCATGTGCATGAAATTATTTTAGGAAATATTTATGATCCATGAATACATTGGGTTATATAGTGATTCTCAAAAAAAGTGAAAAAAAGAAGAAGCTAAAGGCAACATAAAAAAAGTGTAAATAAATAAAGTGGTGAAAAAGAAAGTTGCATGAAAATGGGATATGTGACATAAAGTTTTGTGAATGGCTCTTTAAAAGATCTTGAACAACAAAAAGTGTCTAGGGGTGACTTAAATTGAAACATATCATATATCCTACCTTTACCCTAGCATTTTTTTATAAGATTAATAAAGTCCTACATGATATTTAATAAAGCTTTAGTCTACATTAATGGAGAGAGATAAAAAGCAAACATATAAGAATCTAGCATTAATTTGTAGTTTACATGAGCACAAACTTACTCAGATTTCATCGATGATTTATAGAGAGATCTCTCAACACACACAAACACACTAGAAATCCATTCGAAACATGGGGCTTAAGATTGAAATGAAGCATGTTCTACCTTGAATCAAGATTTTGAGATAATTTTTTATGAAATTTAGGGGAATTATTATTTTAAGTACATTCATTCCTAGCTCTTTTTTGTTTAGTTTGGTTTTATTTTCTTTTTTGTTTTGTTTTACACAAGGACTAACAAAATCTTAAGTTTAGGGGTCTAATAACTCTATAAATAGAGTTATGTAGTTACAACATATGCATTTAAGTTAGCAAAGTCTTAGAGGTTGTTATTAAGATTTTATTATTTTTAGTTGTTTTCAAATTACTTCTTTTTCATTTTTTATATTTAAATTAAAATAATTTAGTATTTTCATATTTTTGTATGCTTAATCTCGAAGGAGTTTTTAAGTGCAACAACATATTAAAGAAACAAAGCAAACTTAGCTAGGCAACTTTCCAAAATAAGTTGTTTATGTTAATTGTGCGCAAAGTTTCTCCTTTTAGGATTTGGCTATTGTACAACTAGGACTTTTTAGGGTTATAGATGGGAGACTTTTAGCTTTATTTCTATCCTAATTTTTGAAAAGAAAAGTGTACACTAAAAGTATCTAAGAGGAAAAAAGAGATTTTAAATCAACTTAAAAACCAAATACCTAACTAGTCATAGTTTTTTTCCTTTGATGTTCTCTATCTTTTTTTTTTAAAATATTTATGATAGTGAAACTCATTGGTTTTATAATTTTTTTTATTATGAACTAGATTTATTTTTTCTAGGGTTGCAATGAAACTCAATATGTAGTTTGGATTATTTATGATCTTTCTTGGCTTTAATATATTTGGTTGTTATATTCAAATCTTATGCTTATTGCTTCTAGTAGCTTGATCACTAATTATATTGCTTGGGTAAAACCTAATGAATTGGAAAAGGAAATTTGCTTTTGGACCTAGATTGAATAACAAATGTTTTATTATTCATTTATTATAATGAATTGACATGCATTTTAGATAGGAACCAATGAATATGTCAGGTGTTTCTCTTTAATTTTATTTGCAATGGGATGAATTGTTTATGAGAGATATTTTTGTAAGACTATTGAAAAATACATATAAAGAAATTATAATTCTAGGTTAACAATTCATTGTCATTAATCAAGTTATAAGATAAAATAAATGAAATAAAGTGTTAAGGGAAATTATAATCCTAGAGTTTTACTATTTATTATTTGCTTTATTGTTATTTTCTTGTATTTAGAATTATTTTATAAATTTTTATATATTTTTCAATAAGATTAAGTTATTATTAGTTTTAGTACTCAATGAAATTGGCAACAATTCTTTAGGGGATCAACAAGCAATCTTATCATTATATTATTTGTTGAGATACATGCATTTACACGGTTAAATCTAACAATAAAGGCTGGTAAGGAGGAATACATTTATTATCATTAATAATACAATTCCCTCTTTAAAACAAATGAATGAGATTTCATAAAAAAAATAATAAAATGAAAATGAAAATTTTGTGCTTTATTGGGCTATAGGGAGTGTTAAAGGATTTTTATTCTTTTCTTAATATCAAAGTTCGATTCATCTTAAATGAAATTATATACTTTTTAGAAATGAGAATTGTTTTTAACTACCAAAAATTAATCAACTTTAGTCAAGATCTAAGATGACACATGATTAATAAGTATTAATTGAGAAGCATTCAAGGGGTGCTCTGACCTTCCCCACGAGTAACCAACAATGGATTGTATTTTGTTTTTCCTTAGTTTTAAAACATTGTAAAATATTTATGAAAGATCAATTTTAATAAGTGACTAGTCACATCTAGCCCAAAAAGATTGCCGGTGACTCAAAGCACGTAATTTAGTATAGGCTAGCTTTCTAGTGTAACACATATCGCATCACATATCCATTACATCTAAAACCTTAAGTTATATGAGTAATTCATTGTAACTACTTGGAGACTTCACTGAGGACTTATAGAAAATCAAGCCTAGAATCAATAATGAGTTATGTAGGATCTCGTTTGACTGATTTTAATTGGCCTTTAATTAAAACTCCCTCAATTTCATTTAAATAGAGAAAAAATATTTTCAAAAGCATTTCTGAATAATTTCATGCATGTTATTATTTCATCACCGTTATTTTTTTTTTGTGGTGGTTTCATTAAAATTGTTAGGGAATTTAAATTTTAGGTCATAGGATCTAGAATAAAGGGTTTATTTGTTCTTCCTTACTCATTGTTCACATGCATTTACATTACATGAGCTCTATAACCCTATTTTATCCTTTTAGGTGGGGGTCAAGTAGCTATGCTCCCTTGATCTTTCATATAGGCTAGTAAAACACCTCTTAGGCACAAATCATATATGCTCTTTTGATTACTCTCTATGTTGGTAGGATTATGGTGCCTTACTAGTCCTTAAAGACAATAAAGGAATGATTCAGGGACCTTTCTTAGTAACAATGTAAACCCTACATAGTTAACCATAAAAGCCAACCTCGGTAGTGTCTTGCTAAGTTTTTGCTAAAAAGTACTAAAACTAAGTATAAAGAGAGTAACAACTCTTACCTCATACTATCCATTTTTCAATCCTAAAAGTTATAATAAACCGAGCCACCATGAACGAATAGCAGGTTACTTTAGACAAAATCAATTCCATGCCCCTTATACACAATAATGTCTTAATAATTTTTAGGGGCAAGACTTTATACTTAGAGCAATATTTTGTTTAATTACTTTTGATTGCTTAATAAATTCTTCCACTAGCTTATTTCTTTCCTTCTATATATCATTGTCAATTTATGTTGAAGGTTATTAGTCTCTAATGATCTTCAACAAAAAGGGTTTTCATGGAGGATTAGGTTTCCTTGATAGCTAAGAAATATTCGATGGACAAATTGTCAAAAAAGCCCAATATAAGGAATGTGATTGTTTAAAGATGGGGATGTATCAGCAATTCTGGAATGAGTCAAGCATGATCTTTAGCAGAATGACTTTTGATAGTTTATGGACATTTGGAATTGAGGGGGTGCAGATGATAGAGATGCTTTTACTCAAAAGTACGGAGATATAGCATTATTAATGTTATTAAACATTAGTGAACTGCTCTTTCGAGCCATACTGTGATTTTGGAACCTATAATAATGATGTTTACCTTCAATATGGAAGACTTAACTTGACTATTGAAGAGTATTTAGCTCTATTGTGTTTTAAGCTATCAAATATGGATTGAATTTTTTTTGAAGTCAAGATACTTAGGTTCAAGAAAAAGTTAAACATCGAGTTTATACCATGGGAAGCCTAAGAGGGATCAATAGGAAGTCATCCTAACAAAGAAAGAACCATGGATATTTTTATCCTAGTAGTTTACGACTTGGTTATTTCTCTAAGGAGATTAGGCCATGTGGAAACTGCTGTGGTTAATCTCTTTGAAAAATTAGGTGGAAAAATATATCCTTCCTTAACCCTTATGAAAGAAACTATTCGATCTTTAAACTTCTATAAAAGAAAAAGAGAAGGGGAATCTTGTAAATTGCATGTAACTTCTTTATATTTGGATTCCATACCATTTCTTGAAAAGAAAAAGGTGTCTTACCCTATATCATAAGTCTAGCACTAGTTAAGGAATTTCTTAAGAGGGAATGATCGAAGAACATAATAAAAGATTAGTGAGTTGTAATGATTCAGAATCTCTATGGATAGACTTATCAATTTTGACCTTAACATAAAAAACCCGACTAACCTGCTTGAATCCAAACCCTATCTAACCCGATTAGATCAGAAAAAGTAAACAACCCAAGATCAACCAACGCAAACTAGAAAATGATAAGAACCAAAGATGACTCCAATCCAGAATAAATCAAACCCAAAATAACTTGAAGAATCAACTAGAAATGACCCAATCTTAAACTAAGTATAATTTTCTTCTAAAAACATTAAGTTAATAAAAATAATAGTAATAACATAGATCATTAATTTGTTTTAATTTCATAACTTGTAATTATCATTTTGATTATGATAAAGCATGCCAATATCATTTATTATGTATAAATGTATCATATTCCTACATTCGTTTTCTTATTTATATGTAAAATAATGCAATAATTATACTTATGCAGATAACACAGAATCTATTAATCTATAATTATACTTTTAAGAAAATTTTTTAACATGTAATTAGTTTAATTTTTTTGAATTGTCATTGTAATTTTAAAATATATTATATTAGTTGGGTAATTAGTTTTTTTATTAATTATAAGCAATGTTAAGAATTTATCACATTTTTTATTATTTGAATTTTTTTTTTTAATTTTAACATATCTTACAAGAGTATACATAATTCTACTAACTTTATTTATGAAATCTAAATTTTTTTTTATTCTTTTGTTAAAACAATTTTTATTTATCATAATATCAGGTTTGTTAAATGATAATATCTATTTAAATAAAATGGATATTTGAATTTCAAAAATTATCAATTATGCAAAAATTCAAAACTCGGGTCAGATAGATATATTTTTATTAAGTATTATAACTTATATATTCATTTTTAAATATTGTTTATTATTTATTTTTTATATTTCAATAAAATTTTAATGAAATATGATTTGATTAACTAATTTATTTAAATTTGATTTGATTTAAATTTAAATTTAAATTTAATAAACTAAATCCAAATAATCTGAAGTTATATAACTCGAGTGTCAAACTCGGTTAACCCGAATGACAGAACATAATTACCCCAAGTGTTAAACTTGATTAACTTAACCCAAAAATGACCTAAACCTATTAATTTGAGTGTTAAACTTGACCTGAACCCAAAATGACTCAAATCTGAAATGACCTGAATCTAAAATGTCTTGAACCTGAAACGATCCCAACTTGAAATGGCTTGAAATCGGAATAACTTGAAATCAAAATGATTATACCTAAAAATACCTAAAAATTTAGAAACCTGAATTGATCTTGACCTAAATCAAACTGATCCAAAACCAACCCAACTAACCAACTGATGGGTCTAACTATGGATCTTGCAAATACCTACATTAGGTGTAGGAACAAGCAATGGGTTCCACTCCTAGGGATTTGGTGAGGGGGCATAAGTTATGCATCTTTGATGGCATAAAGACAATTTTAGTCTTGGCAATTCATGCTTAGAACCCATGGGCTTGACTAATTAAAGTTTGCATACCAAAAAAGATATGGACAACAATTAGAAGAGATCTTTGAGTCATGGATGCATACATTCTTGGTAGCGAACTAGGTATATAGAAGATATCACCTAAGAATATGTAGCATGGAGATCTAAGAAGTTGACTAATAGGTTGATAGCACTTGATAAAGAGGATGTTTAATCAATGGATCAATAGTTAGGAAGACACAATTAGAGATGGAAATCATGAAACAAAAGTTTGAGAATGAAAAGACTAGGTTGACTGAGGAAATTACAAGTCTAAGAAGAAATGAAGATAAAGGACATGATTTAAGTAGCTAAGATGGAAAAGATAAAAAATGAATGAGACACTATAAAATGTGATATTAGGAACTTGCATTAGGAAAATAAGAAGCTCCAATTTGAGATAGGGTTCAGAGGGGTAATCAAAATAGATTTTTGAAAAAGCAAGTCAATGAGAGAAAAATAACATACTATTAAGATTTCATACGATCGACAAACATCAGACAATATATATTCTATTACTTCCTCCAAGTTGATAGAAAGCCAAAAGTAGATAAATTGAGAGCTAGACTAAGGGTTAAGGAAGAAAAGTAATTGAAAGAAATTATCTTTGAAAAAAGTCCAAGATTTGGAGTCATTATAAAGTCACTGAGACCACATTGATGCCTTTTTATATCTTAAGATGAAAAAAAGAAAGAATAGTAGAACACCCACTAGATTAGCAATGATGTTGCCTAGGAAGGTACAAATATATAAAGCTGATAATAACTAGACTCATAGGGTTCCAAAAGTAAATGAGAAGTTTGATAAGGCAAAGGATCTTAAGCAAAAAGTGATTCCATCTAAAAGGCATGGACGAGAGCTGCTAGAGTTTCTAATGAAGCCATAGGAACAAGGTATTAATAAAAGGTACTAATAAAAGATCTCTTTATTAAAATTATCCCAGGGCTAAAGCTTTTAATACATTTTTGCATTAATTCATTCATCCCATCATTCATTCTTTAATTCACATACTTGATACAATATGTTAGTAAAATTTCTAATTCATTTATGTTTTTATAAAAAGCTATAAGGAGTATGCACCTCCTAAGTAACCTTAAATAAACCACTTGACATCGATACTATACTTATTCTTAAGTCAGGAACATGGAAAGTGAACACATAGCTCACATCAAAAGAATATAAAAAGCACAACAAGAAGTACAAGAAAGGATTATGACAAACTAGGAAGAAGTTATAGAATAGATAGCAAAGTTGATAGGGTTGATATCAGCCATAAGTAAAGAAAAAAGACATATGGAGGATGATGCTCTGAGAAAAAAAAGAGAACCCAGGCCTGATTCTAAAAAATAACATTGCTAGCTTGTAAGGGACAACGATATCTAGTAGCCAAATTTCTTAAGGTGCAAACCTATAAACTGTGTGTTGTTGTACACCTTTAAACTAATCGGGTTAGGACATGCATACATGGTCAAATAACAACATTCATGTTACTAAGTTAAAGTAGTATAAGGTTTTCCTTCATGTTAATGGCTTGATTGACACTCATGTAAACACTAATTGAATAAAGCCCTTAAAACATAATAGCCTTGCAAAATACTAATGAATTATGACAATGAGATCCTTATACATCAAAGTAGTGTTTCTAAAAAGTTCCTAGTAATCATATTATCAAGATAGGGCATTGGCAATGCTTAAAGACTAGCATATACTAAGCCTCCATGCATCGGATGTGTAGTATATGAGATACTTGAGGATAACATATGGGTGCTAGTTCTGTGAAAACAAGTTCACTAAACATGGCTCGAATGAAAACTCCATTTGGTATAAGTCATTCAAATGTCTATGGAAGATGTTCTTATATGCCAATCATGTATATTTTTAGTTTTTAGACTTGTGATACTAGGTCATCTTGTATATGGAGTATCATACTTAGAGATAATCATGAATGGGTTCACAATGGATGGATACCAAAATAAAGGTGGTTTTTGTTATGATATGGAACATATTGAACATGGATAAGTGATCTAAAAAGGATTCAATATTCCAAGTGACATTGGAAACTTATCTCGAATAATCTTAACTATGGTTAATTGGATTAGAGTCTTTGGCCAGAGCATAGCAAATTATAAGGAATGGTTCTTCATAGATTCATGACCATTAACCATGAGTAGCAAGAGCTAACATGGATAGAAATTTGCATAGACAATGTACCATGCTTATCCTCAATCTGGGATAATGGTGAAAAGACATAGTACATTGATAGGCTAGTTACTAAAAGATTTTTTAAGAAGTCACACTTCATTCTATCAAAATTTGGGTAGTCATGATGGGTTGCTAAATCCCACTCTTAATCTATAAACATATTTAATACAACTATTTATATCCATTACCAATATGTTAGGAACCTAATGAATCATACACAATAGACAAAATTGTTGAATTAAATCTAGTGTTAATTAAATTAGATTTAATTAATTAAATAAAAGATAAATTGAGAAGGGTTTGATAAATTGAGAAGGGTTTAATTGAATAAGTTTAATAAAGAAAATTTTAATGAATTAGATTTGTGAAATCTAATTAG
>JBBYHM010000008.1:1507916-1527825 GCA_038381775.1 Adansonia rubrostipa | reverse complement strand
GATAAATTGAGAAGGGTTTAATTGAATAAGTTTAATAAAGAAAATTTTAATGAATTAGATTTGTGAAATCTAATTAGAGATGTCTTAATGAGGTAACAATGATAAGAAAGTCTTATCAAGAAAATATCTAAGTGTAGACATGACTTTGAGGAAAAATAATAAATAAGCCAAACAATTGTATTTAGAAATTAAATAAATTATTTGATAATAATTTAATTAATTATTTATATTTTTCTCATGAAGTAAAATTGTTTTACTTAGGTTAAAAATTTAGTAGTAGCTTAAATTATCTAACCTGTGAATTAGGGGTTTAGGGTAAAAGCACTGAATTAGCAAGACAATGGAGTTTGGTTGTGAATTACTCCAAGTTGGGTTATTAATGGACTTGGCGAATGGTATAACCATCTATAGAGTGTTATTAGGTTGCATATTACTATTAAGGCCTAATCTTGGACAAGCTAATTGAAATTAGTTTTCATTGAGCTCTAAGTAACCCTAAAAGTGGCACCACCTATAGGTTTATTTCTAATGGGTCCTGTTCTCTCATTAAACATATAAACCTAGTCCAAGAGCCTTATCAATATAATATTAAGTCTTTTTTTAGAGTAAGTTGGCTATCATAAAACCCTAGGCAAAGAAACCTAGATCTCTTAATAAGTTATTACACCAACCACTTGCTTCCCTAAGCCAAGATTGCATAAACCGAGGTTTTACGTTATCAAGAAACATTTTTAATTACTTTGAATAAAGAAAATCGGTTTTGTATCTTAATTGAATTGATAACCCTCCACCCATGCAGATGAACTTGCTATTTAGTCTGCCTATGAGCCAGCCAATGAGGCAATGAGCAAACCCTTTTTTCTTAGGTGATAGAAAGCTAGCCCTCGCTAGCAAATAAGTGTGCTAGATCTATTTAAGTTTAAGTTAAAGTACTTAGAGAAGCAATTCTTTTCATTTTAATTAGTCAGTTGGTTCTATTTTAAAACCAATGTTCTACATGATCAAGAAATATTCTTAATTGTTTTAAAGATAGAAAATATTTTCTATTTTAATTGAATTGATTAGAATAGAAAATTATGATTTCTAAATTCATTTTCTTGAATCCAAGCAAAATAGCCATCTCCTTAAAGAGCTATTTTTGCTTTTTCTATGCACCAAGGTAAAGAATTGTTCCAGATCTTCTCGAATATGAACTTGTTGGGAAATTATTTTTTAGTAGTGGCCTTAAAAGCCATCTAGTTAGCACTAAAGAACCAGCAAGCCAAAGAAGGTCTCAACTACTATCTATATGGATCACCTTTAAAGGCAGGGTGCTTGAATTGTTCATAATTTCAGATTACCTTTTAAGAAACCTGCTAATTCAGATTTGGAAATCTTTTAGACAAGCGAAACTTAAGATTACGGTATCTTTAGGATATGTAATCTCTAATTTGATGGTTGATTAAATTTAAATTTAAATCTATCATGTTTACCACAAGTAAAACCCTATTTAATAGGTCGATAGGGAAGATTGGTTTTTTTGTGTTTATTGTTCTCGTTGCCTATATTATGTTCTTTATGAATTTTTAATTCCTATCTATGCATGAGACTAGACTTTTCCAAGAATATGGGTTCCTACACTATGCCATCAGTAGGTGGGGCACTTTTCATATACATCAAACTAGTGAATCCTAGGTCTACCCCGACCAATCCCGTCATTTCAAATCTTGATGGCCTAATTGAATGGGAAAGCTAAAAATGAATGCATTAAAGTAATCAAAACTGGTTAAGAATCAAAACAAATATTACTTAATTGAAGAAATACTCTGTCGTATGGGGCATAAATTTATTTAGGTGATTTAATATGAAAGAACTTAGTTTTCTTCTTAAACTAATTATTCCACCTATGTTTTGAATCCTAGAATTTTAAAAATACAATGTGACTAGTGACCTCATAACCTATCTTACCATATATGAAAGAAGGGTGATGGGCCATGTAAACACAATATGTTATTGATTTACTACTTTTAAGATAACCTCACAAGGTCGATAGTAAGGCGGTACAATAGGCTAAATAGATGTTCAATTTGTTCTTGGAGAGATCTAACTTAAACTTTCTGGGAGCATTATAAATATGTAACTAATATGGTGCTAGATTGCTTCTCTCTAAAAAACATGGAAAAAAAGCCCATTGAGAGCTTTAAACATTATGCACAAAGATGGATGGGCATAATAATCAAAGTGTAATCACCCATGATAGAGAAACAAAGCACTATTCATTTTATAAACTTGTTATGTGCTCCATTCTATGACAAGTTTGTGGAAAATGCTACCAAAAAGTTTACAGAGATGATAATATCTAGTGAAAAGCAAGGGACAACCATTAAAAGTGGGAAATTGGATTGAGATTAATTATTCCCCTTGGAAAAGCTAATGGCAACCAGGAAGAGAAGAGGCGAAGCCCACATGATAAAGTATGGTGGTTGATTCCCCATAAACTAGTTTTTGCCTTAACTTTAGACAATGCATCAGCCATATTACCTAGTTTTTACCAATACTACCTAGAATCTTTATCTTTAACCGCAATACCCGTAACCAATATATTCAGCAACCTTTTTATGACTTTTTTATAAGTTCATAAATCACATATATATAATTTCTATTCTTAGTTTTTGTTATATTTTCTATCTTTCTTTTAGTTATTTATGTTTGTTTTTCAATTTTAGATTTATTTTAGCAAATGAAGCAAAAAGACATCAATGAGAATGCTAATAAGCTTATAATATCATAATCACAAATAAAGAAGAAGCTATTGAGTCAAAAAGGTTAGATTATTTAGTGAAGGCTTTGTTCTTGCACTCTAAGTAATGAACAAATACTTCCTTAAAAAAACATTCAAATTGGTCAACCAAATATGCTTTGAAAGTGACATATAGATTTCCTACTTTTAATAGGAATCTCTAAGGTGCTCTTTTAGCTAGTATAAATAGAGCCTTGAAAAATTAGATTAAGAAGAGGCTAAGAGCATAACAAGGAGAACTAGAAGAGAATAATGAGAAGACTAAGAGGAAAAGAAAGAGATTACAACTAGCCACCATACTTGAGTTTTTTCTTTTTCTTTCATTCTTGCTAGAATTTTCCATCCTTCTCTATTTGGTTTGAGAAAACTGATAAAAAATAAGCCAAAATGCTCATGTAAGGTACCAAACTGAACTCTACAAAGGTTTATCCTCTAGGCCACTTATGCATAGGATTAAAAAAATCACAAGGGTTTAAACCAACATAATGTAGCTTAAAAATAACAAGCAACTAAATATGAATATATTTGAATATACCCTTAGTTTGAATAACAAAAAAGTGGCAAAAACAATAGGCTAAGGTTAGCTCATTGGTTGAGCCAACTCTAGATTATTCTTGAGGACATTTTGAAAACAAATTTTAATAAATGCAGTAAGATTGGCTTAATGGTGGTTGCATGAGCTTAGAAGCTCAACGCAGCAAATCATGTCAGGCATAGAAGCTATAGGATCCTCAGGTTTTTCACCTTGATAAAAATCCAAGCAAGTAAATCATCAAACAAATGAATATTATCTAATAATAGACCAAATGGAGCAAAAACATAAGATCATACCCCCAAAATAATCATGGCCAAATCTATCAAAGGGAATGGCCATATATTTTCATGCTTTAAACACCAAAAATCATCAAACAAGTTAACCTCATCCAACAATGGACCAAAAAAAGCTAAGAAAACATAAGAACATGCCATTAAAACATCATGGCTGAATTTATTAAGAGAGAATGGCCATCTCATAACTTTAAATTTCCATCATTAAATCATTAAACATGTAGCAAACACCACCTTGGTATAAAGCAAAGAAAAAATGCATTAGATCATTATAGAGCATTATGGTCGAATATACAATACGAATATCTCAACTTCAAGTTTGTATCATGGAATCATCAAGCTCATCAATATACATTAAGCACATGGAATAAATATGCATGAATATGTAAAAATAGATGTAGAACCATTTTATTCTTTCTTTCTTTTTTTTTGAAAATTATGCATGAAAATAAGACATGAATGTGAAAAGTAGCATCAAAATCACATGAAAAACCAAAAAAAAAAAAACTAATAAAGAAAGGAATATACCTTAAGTAAGCTCAAATTTAGATTTTCCATTCTCTTTTTTGTTTAGGATTGTTTAAGACTTTTTCTTTATTTTTTTCTTAGAGAAATGACAGGTAGGTAAATGATAGTACATCAAAAATGAAGGAAGCTTTAGCCTTAAAAGGCCTTGGTTAAACATTCCTTAAGGGGAGTTGGTTTTTTGGTTGTGATTTGTGGCTATATTTGGTTGCATTTTAGCCTATGGTTATGGAATAACAAGGTTAATTAGAATATTCCTAGGTATATTCCTTCATGCATTCTACTATCAAGCTAACATTTTTATGCCTCTATATGCCATGAAAATGTCTAGCAATTATCTCCCATGTGTATTGTCTATAACACCCTTGTGTATAAGTGAAAATTACAACCAAACATTAAGCCATATTAATATAGCAAATTCGGCCATGGTGACTTATTAGGCCAAGATTGCACATTTATTTCCCTTGTCTAATTGGTTGTTACTAGATCATTTAAAAATTCAATTGGATGTGTCTCTTATGTGGTCATTCTTCTAAAAAAAATAGGTTAACTTGTCTCGGACATCTCGAATTACCCTCTTGAGAATTTTTTTCTGTAAGAATTATCCTTTATAAATCTCTTCTCCATCCTTAATTTCATAACATTGAAGTTAATTTAGGATTCTAGGTTTTCTAGTTCTTCCAATTTAAAAGTCAATTTTTTGTTTCATCTTTGACCTTTTCTTAAAATCGGGCCTTTGTTTGACTCTAATTGCTTTCAATTATTATCCTATCTTCTTCGAAAGACTTAAATGAGTCAATTCTCATCTTTCATTTCATTTTTTATGGCCGAATTTCAGATTTCCAAGTCCAACATGTTTTATTCAAATTATCTGATTAAGCTTATGTGCTCTTCTTTTCCACATTAAAAAAATTCTTATATTATATTATCTAGATTCATTAAATTACTTACATATAGCAAAGTTTCCTAGGTCGCTTTCTACCATTCCGAAATTACTTAAAAAAATTACGATGTTTTCGGAATTATCTAAAACTTTGTATACGTATTTAATATTACTGTTTGATAAAGCCCATAAAATAAATATGCTTTGTAAGGAAGTTACAAAAATTATAGTTGTGAGATCACCATTTTATCAAAACTTTTTTCCCCTAAATTGTTCCATTCAATGTTTTGTCGAGATACAACATTAATAAAGTTATTGAGACCAACTTAATGTTAAAATTAGCATATGAGTACCTGTAACAAGAACAAGTTTATTAAACATAACCTGCTATAAGAATTGCATTTTTTAAATTATGCTTATGTTTATGATAACATTCCTATGTAAGAGTTGTGTAAGTGATCATTTGCCTTGATATGTATGAGGGATCATTTATACTAGGGTAAAGTTAGTTTAATTTTACATTCTTTCATATTTTTGCATAATTTATTTTTATTTAATTCAACCTTTATATTTTATGCTCTATTTGTATAAATTGAGCACATCAAATTTTGACAAATTAAAAATATCTAATTATTTATTTGATATAAAAATTCCCGATCAACATGTCGTGACATTGAATTGAACTAAAACTTCATGTGCACAATGATTGAAATTATGCTACTAAACCCAAAGTTCTGTTCATTAAAATTATCAATAACAAACAAATTTATAAAATTAGATAAAGCCAATTAATTTTAAAATAATATAAATCAATCCCTCTTCGTATATATTCAGTGTCAAATTATGAAGTTTCCCCAATATTCATTGGGCATCTATGCTTCAAAGAACTTCTTTCTTTTTTTCTTTTTTTTATTGATTCTTGACAATATAAATAGCTAAATGCTTAAATAACAGGTCTCCAACTTTGCCACGTTCCCATGAGATATCTGAGAAACAAAGGGTGACTGAATTCTTAAAAGAAAAAGAATAAAGGAAAAAAAGGACTATTGCTTACTCATTAAGCGAATCCTTTCCATATTAGGCAAGATTCTACTGTTGACCATACAAAGAAAATTGAAAAGTTAAGATGCGGCAAAGTTTCTCGAGAAAAGTACTGTATTTTTGTTTATTTGATTAATTTAATTGAATTTTTTTAAAGAGAAAGTATCTACTTTCTCTCTATCTAATTTTATTTGGTTAATTTATTTTATTTCTCAAAATTATTTCATTTTTAAACACTTAATATTTTTAATATTTTATATTTAAAATTTGCTTCTATGATTTTTCTTAGTGTTTACATTAAAAATTAAGAAGCACCAATTTTGCAGAAAATGTGTAAATCAATATGTTATACTTACTTTAAAGCCCCATGAAAACGCAATTAACTAACAAAAAATATAAAAAAAAAAGGAAGAAAACCAGCCTTGCAATTTTACACGTTTTCAAGGGGAAGGATTCTCTTCTCATTTATGCAGTGGAACCGACAAAGCATCTTGGATAGCTAACTGCTTCCATCCTTCTTCCTTTTTCTTTTCATTCTATTCTATCTATCTGTTCTTTATTTCTCTCTTTTCTTGCTTTTCTTTCTTTCCTTTTTTGATCTCATTTCTCTTTTCCTATTTAATTTGCTCCCCTTTTTTATAGGGATGATATCAGGGTTCTAAACATTATTTCTCCCTACCCGTTATTCTTTTGCATGATAACTTGATGTTGAGCTGAGTATATTATCGTAGCATTTTGACGGGTCCAAGTAGGGGTTTTTTTTTGGATATCTTGGCCTATGAATAAACAGACACCGATTCATTTATTTTAAGGCTAAGATGCTTATCAGAAAAGGTGAGGAAGAAAATTCTATAAGGATGTGGCAATTACATAGGTCTCTGTTAACAATAATCCTCCCCAAATGTTTATTGGAGAAAGTTATGTATTATTTTCAAAACCAGGGGAAGATGGTCGATGAATTTATACCACAAAAGAGAAGTGGAAATAGGAGAAATTTGGATTTATTTAGTTCTCTGATATCAATAGAGCTAAGCGTTGCTTCAAAAAATATTGGTAGTTTCTGGTTGTTGGTATTGATGCCTAATTTTGTTTGTCCTCCTAATTGGTTTTTGTATGTCCACAGGTACCTCTTAACCCAAACCTACTTGAAGGAAGCACTATGACCATTAGGCCCGGCTTAAGGTTTGGAGCAAGTTAAATAGCACTAAATAATTAAGAATAAAACATAACACTAATTGACACTATAAGTTGTGCATATGCTAATCCTTTTTCACACGAATTGTACTTCCAACTTAATTTTGATAATTTAAACTTCTATCTAAAGAGTTTTATTCAAGTTTTGAATTTCTTTAATTATTTGATAAATTCATTTAGGTTGGTAATCATACCTATACAAAAAATATTGATGGTGGCTTCATTTTTGTGTATAAGGTTGAATCTTTGAATTTCCGCATTATGACTTTCGACGACTCCAATTAGTTCGCTTAAAGGCTGAGCCAATGATATTAATTAGTCAAATGTCACCTTTGTTCTTTATAAATGATCTTAATTTTTTTTGGTTTTTTCCCTCTGTGTTTTTAATGATTTTTTTATAACATTGTTATTTTATTTGTGGCCATTTTCTACTTTATGAATAGAGTGATCAAAAGTTTTATATATTCCATCATCCACATTACTGTTTCGCGTGCATATCATGAGCCATACACTCGGCCTTTGTTCCTTTTAGAAGGATATAAAGCACTTATGCTTTCGTGAGATGACAACCTTTGTAATGATTAGTGAAATACTTTCATTAAATTTAAACTTTTTTCAATTGTAACCTACGATGGAAAAGGATCAAAGTGCCTTACTAATTTGATATGTGTGATAGTAAAGAAACAATTTTAAAAGCTTTTAGCTTGGTCAAATATCTTGAAGCCAACATATAGATAATATCTAAGAAACGAACTTGAAGATAAAGCCATACTTTTTCCCACAATTGATTATACCCTTGCGCAAAAAGGACTTTTGCTTTCTAATTTAATGCTCATGCACTTTCATCATAGGATTGTTAAACAACAGTTTCGAACAAAAGAAAAATTTTTTAAGTCAAAATTTCAAGTCTCTAGTTGGCAAATTATCTTTCAACATATGCCTCATAATGCATTTATTAATACACGCAAATCTTGTGTTGATATAGAAAATAAAAGACAAAATATGGAAACCTAATTTTCAAAAGAAAATGGTAGCAAAGTTTAAGGATAGCTCGATCATGAAATGTTATAATGCAACTTAATTGTCACTCATTCAACACTTATACACAAGTAAGGTAACAAAAGAATAACAAGCGATCCCAATGGACGAAATCGAAAAGGCATAAGAGATGAATGGTGTAAGATTAAGGGAACGTATCTCTAGTCTATGTTGATTAAGAATGTAACCTTGCTCAAAGCACACTAGACGAATATTCTATCTAAGTCTTCTAGCCTATTTCTTTATTTTTGAGAATTACCTTACAATGGTGCACAAAAAATTTATGTAGACTAAACTAAAGACCTATACTAGATGATAAATTAGAGATGTATCCTACCATCAAGGAGTCTATATTCTAATTAGTAACTCTAGAAGAGTTTAATTACCTTTGGCTCTTTTCACTAAAATTTTATCTTAAATAGTATGTCTAAATAACATCACCTTAATTATAATTAAATAATTATCTTAGTCTACTGAATTGTCGTGTGGACCGTATAAAATCCAACAAATGGGTAATTAGAAAAATGACAATGACTTTAAGCACAAGAAAAGGATTGGCAATAAAATCAACACCAAAAACTCTCTATGCCCTCCTAGTTTCAACCAATATCAAGCTCAAATATCCTTAAGGACGTAATGAACTAAGCTTGAATGAAAATAACTCTATTCGCATTTGTTCATTTAGTTTTAGTTTGTTTGTATTGGATTCATATTCGTTAAGAATTTCAAAATTGTATTCAAGCTTAATTCAGTTAAAATTAGGTGTATTCAAGTTCGTTCTTTTAAATTAAATGAAAATGTTCACAAACACTAAAAATTGTTCATGATCAATAAACAAGAAAATCTAAAGAAATTTAAACAAACAAACAATAAATAAATAAACATTCTTCTTAGTTTTAGATGTAAGATAATAACACATAAATATTGTTTATTATATTATAAATAAATAAAATGAAACAAGAATAATAATACTCTTAATTATATTCTAATCGAATAGTAAATGATTACTAAACAAGCTCTAAAGAATTTATAAGCAAATTTGTCGATTAACATTTAACATAATATAGTTGAATTTGATTTGTTTAATAAAAAAAACCTCAAATTTTTTCATAGTCATTTATTTAGCTTGATACGTGAACAAAAATCAAATTGTTCATTAAATGTTGATTGAATGCTCTACTTATTTATAGCCTTGACATCTCAGAGGGTAGAACTAGTACAAACACCATTAGAAGGTACCCTTATCCATATTTTAGCATGCCATCCACCATACGTTCACCTCAACTTCATCAGCATATGATTCTTATGCCTAGCACTAAGCCATCGAACCTAATCCAAATCTTCAACTTGGATTATTCCAAAATCTAGAAAAGTTAAAGATAAGCATTTAAAATATGGATATCTTAAAAGAAAGCCGCTAAGCTACTGCAAGGATGGAATTTTATGGTTATATACATGCTAGTAGATCTTACATAGTGCTCAATGTGGTCATCCCACTAAGTTTAAAGCCTTGAGTTATAAGAATAGTTGGGTCCAAATGTCCATTGATTTAAATCACCATGTAATATAGGAAGAAGATGACTTATTTATGTGATGAATGTTGCTAATGCATGTTTTCCAAGATAATTTGACTGGATCATTATAAGATGATGTGTCTAGTTAGATAAAAACTAGATTCATTTATAAGAATAACCATCAATAGCATTCATCACACAATATAAACATATCATCAACATGGCTCTTGATATTGCCTATAGTATGTAGAAGAAAGATATTGAAAGCTTTAAAGAGTAAACCCGATGGTAGAGGAACACTGTTACCCAATTCTAACCACCTTTTATGGTACTTTTTGTTAATGCTATCCAAGCTTTTTACTATGATAAGAGAATTAAGAATGCTACAAAAAAATTGCTAAGTTGATAATTTCTAGAATAGGAATAGAAAATGCCCTAAAGAATATAGGGAAAACTAAGATGAGGCATCAAAGAAGAAAGAAGAAGTAACACAAGTTGTAATTGATGAGAGGCAACAAGTTGGAAGATTTTCACCATACCTTCCCTAATCCATGTACCAGTTTGACTACCCTATTAAAATCAATGTTACACCAAACTTTTATCCCTTTCCATAAATACTAAAACCTAACCAAACCTCACTAATTCCTACCTAAATGCTTATTACTGCATCCAAACCCATACTTAACCTATCTTTTATTGAAGTAATCTAATTGGTAACTAACGTGGGCCATAAAACAAAGGGGATAAAGCTCCAACTGAGTTGATTTTAATGTCATACACAAAGTTACTCCACTGAATCTTCCTAGCTCATCTAATTGCACCAGTTTATTCTTGGTAAGATGCTAATGCTACCTATAGATATCATCTTGGGATCCGAAGACACTCCATAGATAACCATGAAACCTTAATACATAAAAGGTAAAAGGTTTAGTCAAAGTAGGCCTATTAAATTTTGAGAAGAAAATAAACCAATTACATTGATGGAGACCTTTTTCCCACCACACAAAGACATATTGGTGAAAAAACTACAATAGAAAAAAGGTTATAAGAAAATGTAATATAGCGGTTTCCTAAAAGCTCAGGACCAAATCATTAAAACTTTTATTCAAATGCCCAATTTAACTTTTGTTATTTTTGAGGAATTGACAAGTATGGTCCATTTTCATTATATCGTTTTTCATTTGTTAGTATATGACCTAAGGCCAATCACATTAGATGAGGCATATAATAGTTAATAATGGAAACAATCACTTTAGTTAGTGGTTCAAGGTTTTCTTTTATGTTAGTGGCATGATTGATAACCATGTAAACACTAATTGGCCTTGCAATGTTAGTAATAAGTTACGACGATGAGATCCTTATGCATTAAAACTATGCTTCTAATAACGTTCACAGTCATCGTATTATCAAGATAATGCATTACCAATGCACAAAGATTAGCATATGCTAAGCCTTTATGAATTTAATGCATACAACTCTTTATCATAGAAGTTAAAGTATAAGATACTTGGGGATAACATATAGGTGCTTGTTTTATGGAAACAAGTTCACTGAACATGGCCCATATGAGAATTCCATTTAGTATAAGTCATCAAGTGTCTATGGAATATGTTCCCATGTGCTAGTCATGTAGATTAGTCCTCAGACTTATGATACCAGGTTATGTTGTATGGAAAATGTCATGCTTTGATTCCATCATGAATGGGTCCATAACAAATGGATGTTTATGGTGGGTGGTTTTGGGTATGGCATAAACCATGCAAGGTGGATAAGAGATCCAGAAAGGATGCACACACTCCAAGTGACATCGGGGACCTATCTCATTTATTCTTGGCTTTGGTTAACTTGATAAAGTCATTGGCTAATGCATGATGAATTTAAGAGAAATTATTTCTCTAAATTCATGAGGTTAACAATAACTTGCAGCAACTAATATAAATTGATATATAAGTAGACACTGCACCATGCTCATGGTCTTTCAGTAATATCTGGTGAAATGACCAAAGTACATTGAGAAAATGGTTATTGAAAAGTTTCTTAAAAATATCATATTGATTACATACCAAGTGGCCATAATACCTTGTTAGAGGCCAATTTTGGTTTATAAATATAAATACACTTGATTAGGTAATTATTTTTATTATCATTATGATGGAAGCCTAATGGGTCACATACAATAAAATGATCTACTAGATTAAAATTAAAAGTTAATTAAGTATGACTTAATTAAATAAAAGGTATAATGAAGATCACTTAATTAAATAAATTCAATTAAGAATAATTTAAGACATAAATTAGATTTATGAAATCTAATTAAAGATGTCTTAATATGGCAATAACGATAAGAATGTCATATGAAGATAATGTCTATTTATGGACATAGTTTTATAAAAAAAATTAAATAAGGCCAAATAAATGTATATGGATAATTAAATAATTATTTAATAAATTATTTATTTAATATTATTTGAACAAAATAAAAATTGCTTAGGTTAGAAATTTTAATTATGAATTAAATTGTCTAACATGTAAATTTAGGTGTTAGCTCAAAAGCCCTAATTAATAAGTTAAGAGAGTTTAGCTGTGAACTATTCCAAGTTAGGCTTGCTAATGGGCTTGGTGCATTGAATAGCTATCTTTGGTGTGCTATTGGGGTAAAATATTAATAAGTTACTATTAAGTCTCAATCTTGGACAAGCTAATTAAAATAGGTTCAATTAGGCTCTAAGAAACACTCTTAACTGGGGTTACCTTTATGGTATGTTAGTAATGGGCTTAGTTGACCCAATCATCAAGCCTAACCTAGCCCAGGGTGTATTAAATATATTTTTAAGGCTCTTTGGTAGATTAGAGAGGATAGAAACACCTAGGCACCAACCCTAGACTTTCTTAAAGGGATATGACATAATGTCCTTCTTCCTTAAGCTCTCTTTGTGCCTTAATGCTTTTTTTAAGTGTTCTTCAATCTTTCTTAAAACAAAAAAGGTAGAAAAATAGTTTTTTACCATTAAGAGATTAATTTTTCACAAAAGCTATGAAATTGGCTAAATCTCAAAAGCTTTGATTCTTTAAACCTAATTGTGTTGATTTGCATTCTAGATGGTTAAAAAGTGATTTTGATAATAATAAAAGATAGAAAATTAGTTTTCCATCCTAAAGGAATCAACCAAAATAAAAATTGTGATTTTTGGATTCATTTACTGGTATCTACACAAAATAACTACTTCTTATGAAGCTATTTTCTTCTTTCTTTAGGAGAAATAGGTATGGGAGTTGTTCCTAGATCATTTCAGATCTGAACCTATTGGCTATATGCATTTAGGTTAAAGATTAAGAAGCCTTCTAGCTAACACTAGAGAGCCACCAAACCTCATAATGGCTCCAATTGGCATTTGTGTAGATCATTGTTAGAGGAAGAACACTTGGACTGCTTAATTAACCCATGGTGCATTCGTGCAAGGATCATCATGCTTAGAGTTTTAAGTCTCTAAGTAGGTTTGATTTTTATCAAATATATTTTTTAATTTGCAATCATATTACATGTATATCTTTTCTTAAGATCCTGAGGAAATTCGAGTGTTACTTTGTTTAATTCTAATTAAATGTTTATGCCTATGAGGATATCCGTGAGCTTAAGATTTCCTTTCCATCATTTTTCTTTTTTCTTTTATTATCCTTTCATTATCTTTTCATTTTCAAGATTCCTATAAAAGATGTAAATATAATCATAACAATATTTTAAAAGTTTATTTTGAAAAGTTTATTTGTATTGGTAAACTTATGCGCATGTGACCATACATTGCCATTTAATTTATTGAGCCTAAATGAAGTAAACAAGGAACAACAAAAGTTAACATGCTATTTTGACCTATTAAGAGAAAATCTTTATAATTTATTTCATTAGTGTTTAGATCTTTATAATGAATTTTTGTGAGCTTGTCTTATTCTAATAAATGTTATTCAATGATAATATTCATATTTGAGGTTTTAAATGGCCCTTTCATTTATCCTTCACATGAATAAAATCATCAATTTACTTTCCTCTTTAAGCTTATTGAATTTATTTTTTTAATTGTACCTAGGCCAAGGATCACTTTCAACTATGTGGGAAATTTGGAAAGAGATTTATGCACCAAAAGAAGAGAATGGTGGTTATAAAAAATTTCATGAGGCAAAAAAGATTCCCCTATTATGTTTTAGGTTTTCTTTAAAGAAGAAAGTGGAAAAAAAGGTAAAAGAAAACAAGACAAGGAATATGATGGAAAGAATGAAAAGAAAAGCAAAATGCAAAACTAATGCTTAAAAAAAAATGATTGTCGGTAACATGCCACACCTTTTTCGTGAGAGGAAATGCACATGACTTAAAATATAATTTTTCTCGATGAAGAAGTGTCCTCTCAACCAAGACTCTTCTTTGTTCTTGTCATGATAAGAGCTAAAAGATACAGATTCTGAGTTCTTGCTTATGAAGGGGGACCATTAGATAATCACTCATCCAATCAGTCTTAGATGGCCACCACAAAGTGACCAACGCTTAAAGTAGCCATAATCATTTGGGCTAGGCATGACTAGATGCCTATTGAAACCAACATTTTGAGTTATGAAACTCGAAACATCAATTTCATGGTTTGCATGGTTCAAAATTCAACAGTTGGTTCGAGAGTTGGTTATGCATGGGGAAGCACAAAAATCCCTACGACACCCTAAATCGATACCTTCTTGCCATGTCTTAACTTAGTTAGAGTTTTTTTAATTTTAACTCATCATTATTTTCATATAACTCACTTCTTATGCATGAATTTTTATAAAATAGTAAACTCAGGTTTTAAGAAAAATTTTAATCCCACATGCATCCCAGAAAGATGGGAAACATAGAGATTTTTAACAAATATGCGTCTAATTTAATTTTGAAAGTACAATATTTCTATCAAGCACTGGATGGATACTGACATGAAACATTGCCTTCAATACTTTTGATAATGATTTGAAAATATGAATGTAAAGTAAACATCTCAAAGATAAACGTATTAGTAAAATGAAAAGAGATAATATTGCATAAAATAACTAGCACAAAGAAACAAGGAGGATAAGCAAAATATATATCATAATTGTTATCGGTTATCTAGAAATAATCAAGTTAACATTTTTTTATAAGCATTTGGATCATTTGGTTGATTGAGGTGTGAAAAAAGGATTTAAGTTTTGAAAATGTTTGAAAAAAAAATTTGAAAGAGAAAAAAAATATGATTTTTAAGATTTTTGGAAACAAGAGATTAAAAAACTTATTATTGAAAATGGATTAATTCTTGATAAAAGTGACATTTTTTTACATTTCTTGACATATTGACCTTTCATGACAAAATTAGAAATTTTTGGTTAAAAAAGGGAACTGATAAGAAATGAAAATTGATAAAATTTGAAAAAAAATGTTTGTGTCTTGATCCAAGCTTAAAGAGATTGACACCACTTTTTGACTCTATGGGGTTGATCGGGATCACCTAGAGGCATTTAAATACCTTGGGAGTAGGAATTCAAAAAAATTAACTTTTATAAATACCAAAAGCAAGAGACAGCATCATGCTAGCCTCTTTACTAATTTTATTACAAGCTAATCTGAAGTTTCCAGGGGCCAGTGAGGTGTCATTTACAAGATAACTTGATGAGGATTAGATTAAAAATATTCTAAAAATCCCAAAAATCACTTTCTAGGTGGAAATAATTTTTGAAGTTGAAACAAGTTTGAAACTAGTAGAATACATAAGGGAAGTGGCATAACAAGCTTTGAAAAAAAATCATTCTAGACTTATTTGGAATCATTAAATCATAAATGATGCCTTTTTCAAAAAGAAGTTTCATGAACTTTTTGGGAAAAAATATTTCATGAATCCAAGACAAATCATCTGGTGGGTTAAAATGGCCCAAACAGAGTGCAAAGCGATGATTCTGGGTTTCCAGATAGCGTTCATTCAAAAAATTGTAACTCCCTCATCTAGAATGATCTTAGAGCAAACAAACTATTATTGGAAAGCTAATTTGATACTTTTTAAGGAAAAATATTAGAAAATTCATGAAAATCTGTTTATCATTTGATAATGATCTTTCAAGTCATGACTGCAATACTACAAGCATGAAATAGGGGAAATTTTTAGTTTTTGGACTTTTCTAGGACCAAACTCAAACTATGGACATTCAAATATCCATGGTGAAAGGGCATTGATGATAGTCACTTTACAAGCTTATTCGCAGAATCCATGGATGGGGCAATTCATTAACCATGCCATTAGTAAAGGGCATTAGACCACAAAATCAGGGCACAAACAATTTAATACAAGTTAAAAGATATTTTATTTGAAAATCAGAGTATTTAGCCTTATTTAACCTTAAATCCAAACATGAAAAGCTTGATTTTTGCCCGAGATTGGAGGAGTAATGGATAGAAAACCTCAAGTCCATGTTAATTCTTATTTATTGAGGTTAACATAGCCTTAACTTGAGGGTTCTAGAAAATAAATTTTTGGAAAACATGAAGCAAGCATTTTGACCAGCAAGTGATGAAATAAATATGATATTTATGACAGTAGACATTGAAAATATGTTCAAATAAGTAAAGATGACATTAAAACATGAAAATAATGACAAGATGTGAAGAGATGAGCATAAAGATCAAGAATTTTAATGTCTAACATCAAGAATCATGAATAACATCAAGAATCATTCCATAGAAATGATAGGAACATGCTTATGCAGAAAAAAAAAGCTAGCTAGAATTTCAAGACAACATTAAAACATGTCTTAAGGATAAATCAAACACGTAAATATAAAAAATGGTGGAAGGGTCAACAAAGCATCACAAATGATAAGTCTACTGAGAACTCTATAAAATAGAGTTATTTAGTCTATTATGCATATTAAATTAGCTAGGTCTTGAGATTTTTATTTAAATTTCATTCATATTTAGTAGTTTTTAATTTAGTAATATTTTATTTATTTTTAGAATTTTTCATATTTAGTATTATTTACTTTCCTTATATTTTAATTACCTAATTATTTAAATAATTTCCATATTTTTATAGGCCAAAACTCTAAGGAGTTTCTAAAAATAAAACAACTTAATAAAGAACGAAAGTGGACTCAATCAAGCAAGATATGCCAAGATGGAAATTTCCAAAAAATACATGCTCAAGTTACTTGCAGATCAAGTCTCTACTTCAGGTTTTTACCTATAAATATGATTCATTGGTTTAGGTTCTAGAGGCACCCTAGATACTGTAGAATTATTATTCTTAACAAAGAAGAGAAGCTGTCAAGATTTTGCAAGAAGAGAAAGACTGAAGAAGTTGAAGACCAAAACTCGACAAATCTTAGTTTTCTCTTTTCCCTTAATCTTTTATCTTTATTATAATATTTATGATGGTGAAACTTTATTTTTTTGTGTTTTACTTAATCAATATGAGCTAAATTTATTTTTTGAGGGTTACAATGGAACTCAACATATAGTTTGGATTATTTTAATTTTCTTCTCTTGATTTAATGATAATTGAGTTATTTGTTCAATTTTGATCTTAATGCTTCTAGTTGATTGGCCACCAATTAAACTGATTTAGTAATGTTAATGAACTTGGAAAAGGAATTTTGGCTTAGATCTTGATTGAATGACATATGTTTTATATTCTTTTATTAGGATGAATTGATCTACATGTTAGATAGGAATATAGCAGCATGCCATATGTAACCAAACTAGTGTCTAAGCTTAATGAGTTTCTTTTAATTCACTTTGCATAGGAATATAGTAAATTAGTTAAAAGAGATATTTTTATAAAATCATCGAAAAATACTTACAAATAAATTAGAACTCTAGGTTAACAACTCAATATTATTAGTTAGGTTAAGAGGATAAAAAAAATTCAAATGAAGTGTTGAGGGAAATTGTAATCCTAGGTTTTTATTATTGATTAAGTAAACCTCATTTAAATTCCTTTGGCATCTAGTTAAATTTAATTTAGTCAATTTATTTCAATTTTAATTTTGATTAGTAATATTTTAATTATTTGTTTAAATAAGATTAGATTGTGTTAATTTTAATACTTAGAAGATTTAGTACAATTCCTTGTGGGAACAATACTCTATTCATCACTATATTACTTGTTACGATATGTGCACTTACGTAGTATAAATTTGACAACAAGTTTTTGATGCCATTGCTGGGGAATTGTTTTACTAAATTTTTTTTCTAATATTAATACCAAGCAAATTTAATCTTACTTCAAACTTTCTTTTTATTTTATTATTCTTTAGGTACCATTTGCTATTGTATGCAAAGTGTGAGAAACTTGGAACTTGTTCCATTTGATTCTGAACTCGAAAGTTTCATTGACGTTGAAGGGAGAATTTACAAGCTTTGACTCAAAATAATACAATGGTTGAAGACAAAGATACAAAATGTCTACAGGAATTTGCTGTCCCTCTTGCACAAAGCATCATTCTAGTATCCGAGGCCCACTATTTAAGCTAACAACTTCAAAATAAAGTCAGCCATCATTTAGAAGATTCAGACATCAGTTCAATTTAGTGGTCTACCCAGTGAAGATCCTAATGCTCACATTGTGAACTTTTTAGAAATATGCGATACTTTTAAACATAAAGGAGTTTCAGATGATGCCATCAGATTAAGGCTATTTCCTTTCTCACTTTGGGATAAGGCTAAGAGTTGGTTGAATTCACTTCCAGCTGGCTCTATCACTACCTGGGATGACTTAGTTCAAAAGTTTCTTGTTAACTATTTTTGTCCAACAAAAATAGCAAACTTAAGGAATGTCATCATTTTTTTTACGTAGTATGATTGAGAATCACTTTACGAAGCTTGGGAAAGATTCAAGAAGTTGGTTCAAAAATGTCCTTATCATCGTCTTCCTAAATGGCTTTAATTTCAAACTTTTTACAGTGGAATGATAGGTCAAATTGCTGTTGCAGTAGATGGTTCATTTATGGGAAGATTGCCAGATGAAGCTTATTAGTTACTCGAAGAGATGGCATCCAATAATGATCATTGGACCACCAAAAGAAGTTTGCCAAGAAAAGTTAGAGGAGTTCATAAAACCGATGCCATTACTTCACTTCATGCTAAACTTGGGACAATCATAAGGAAACTAGATGATATAAGTGTACACTCAGTTCCAAGTTATTTTATGGTTTACAAATTATATAGGGATGGACATTCTACTGATCAGTGCTTTAACTATGCTGAACCAGTTAACTATGTCAAAAATTATAACAGGCAGTAGAATAACCCTTATTCAAATACTTATAATCTGAATCGGCATAATCATCCAAAATTTTCTTGAAATAACAACCAAGGACCTTTAACTACAAATAGGCAAGTACTTTTGCCTGGATTTTTTCAGCAAGTTGAGGCCTCTGACCAAGCCCAAGTTCTTATTTAAAAAAGGAAGCCATCAATAGAAGATATATTTATAGAGCTGAAGATGAAAACTGAAAGTCAAGATAATATCATTCAAACTCTAGCAACATCTCTTAGGAATTTAGGGACACAAGTTGGGTAGATTGCCTCTTCATCAATGATCGACCTTTGGGAATGCTACTAAGTAACATTGAACCTAATCCAGGAAGAGATGGAAAAGAGCATTGTAAGGCCATCACGTTAAGGAATGGTAGAAAAATAGATAATGCAGAAAAAGATCTAGATCTTTCCAAAGAAAAAGAAGTGGGTGAAGAAAAAGCTGACAAGATCCAACAACAACAACCTCAAAGTTATCCACCATCACCTTTTCCACAGCATCTCCAGAAGAAAAAACTTGACAATTAATTCCAAAAGTCCCTGCAGGTATTTAAAAAACTCCATATTAATATTCCTTTTGCTGAAGCCTTAGAACATGTGCCTAGCTATGTTAAATTCATGAAATATATCTTGTCAAAGAAAAGGAAATTGCGTGAATTTAAGATTGTCGCACTTATTGAAGAGTGCAGTGCTATATTGCAAAAGAAACTTCCACCCAAACTCAAAAATCCATAAAATTTTACTATTCCATGCACTATTGGGACCCATTTCTTTAGGGCATTATGTGATCTTGGTGCAAGTATAAATTTGAT